>JAYKAV010000999.1:78918-118894 GCA_035582835.1 Phoebastria nigripes | reverse complement strand
CGATGCTGCTGGTGGCGCTGGGCGCTGCGCTGCTGCTGGCGGGCGGCGGGCGGTGCCTGGCCAGCCGCCTCCTCCTCCTCCTCCTGCCGCGGCGGGCCCGCCGCGCCCTGCCCGTGAGTACCGCGGCTGAGGGGCCGGGGGGCTTCGGCCCCTTCTGGGACTCGCCAGGGGGATGCCTCCAGAGGCTCCCCCGGGGCCCAAAATGGCGCCGCGCCCTCAGGCCCGCCTCTGCCGCCGGCTGCGGTTTAACCGGGCCGGGGCTGAGGCGTCGCGCGCCTGTGGCAGTTGCAGGCAGCCGAAGCGGCGCTGCCCGCGCGGGCGGCTGGGCTGGTGGAGGCTTAACACAGGCGCTGCGAGGGGAGATGGAATGCCGAGCTGTGAACAGCCTCGGGCAGGCTGCCGGCCCCTCTTGGGGTCGGCCGGGGCCACGGTGCGGCCAGCTGCCGTGCTGACCTCCACGCTGCTGCGAAACCCCGCTTTACTTCACAGGGTTCACGAAACGGTGCTCACGTGGATTTTGTTCCAGTACTCTTAAATTTGGAAGTGACCGTAAGGGAGAAAAAGTGCCCTGTGAATGGAACAGAATTGCATTACCAGTCTCTTTTATACTTTTTTAAAAAACAACACAAAATGTCTGGGGTTCTTTCACTGGATTGGAGTTAACTTAGCTCTTCCTTATGCTCCAGACAACCTTTCTGCAGGCACCGGGAAGAACTTGGAAGTCAACATGTTTTTGTTCCAGGGCTTCCAGCTCAGTCCTGCCCCTCTGAAACGGCCAGATAACAGCTTTGGCCCGTTTGCAACCTCCCACTTCGCTCTCCCTTCATCCACTCTGCTCCTCTGACATTCCCCATCCCTGTCCCACCTGAGAAGATACCTTCCCTTTAGTGAATATTTTCAGTTCCTTTTCCTGGGAGTGAAAACCTCAACTTCCTGACTCTGGAAAAAAGGAACAAGCAAAGTTTACTGTATAACTGCTCTCATCTTCAAATTAATCTGTTTGATAATAAGCAGATGGCCGGGGAGGGCATAAAAGGGAACAGGATTCAGAAAAGAAGTGGCACAGTAGAAGAAGATAAAAGTCTAGGCAGGCATTGGGTGGGTTCCCACATTGTCCAGAGAGGCTGAGGCTGAAAAAGTAGCTTCACTTTCCTTAGCCTCTTTTGCAATAAATGTGTATAATTTTGATAGATCACCTGCATGAGTAAAATAAATTCTACTATTTAATAAAGCGATCATATCCCAGTAGGGAAAGGTAGTGAGGTGTGTGCA
Source organism: Phoebastria nigripes (assembly GCA_035582835.1). Lineage (NCBI taxonomy): Eukaryota > Metazoa > Chordata > Aves > Procellariiformes > Diomedeidae > Phoebastria > Phoebastria nigripes. The sequence continues at coordinate 117,622 of JAYKAV010000999.1, read as the reverse complement.
CCTGAGCTGGCTGCAGGTTAAAATCAGGCTGCCTCGCTGGGGCTGTTTGAACTGTGTGGAACGTGTATTACAGTGCTGTGGATCACACAGCGAGGGTACGGACAGTATTACCCTGCCCAGATGCCACAGCAGCACCCCCAGTACGAGAAGTTATTCTGCACTCTTACAGGTCTCAGGTGCCCTGCCATCTTCTGTGCAGTATTTCCTGAGAGCCCTGTGTGACAGTGAGTGAGGCACCTGAAGTTCCTCCAAATGCCAGTTAAGGTCACTGTGATGCCTGCTAGAGAGGTGATAGCTAGTCCTCTCTGCTTGTCTCGGCACTGTGTCAAACTGTAGGCTGCAGACTGACCTTATCAAACTCCAGGAACGAGGCCCATTAGCCCKTATCTTGGGACTTTAAAAAGATAAGGATGATCAGGTTTTTCCGTGTTGGGAGGTTTTTTGGGGATAGGATCTTTTTGGCTGGGAATGGGGTCTCTCCTTGCCCTCATCCCTGGGAGCTCTTTGTCGACCAGGCATGTCACAAAGACGGGGACAGCTACAGGTGTGAGATCTAGTACATCCCTTGGGTTTTTGCACACTTGTTAGCGCTGCTGGGGCCTCAGTCTGTTATGAACCATGCTGCTGTAGTCACATGTTTTATTACCAGCAATTAGAGTAATAGCACATAACAAAAAATCACAGGAACTTTCTCATACTGTAAGTTGTTCCTCACTTTTCTCCCCATTATAGACAGCTGAGAGGATTTTTAAACCTCCTTCTTTCTGTCTACATTTTGGTGGTTTGGTGKTTTTTTTTTTTTAACCAGAGAAAGCAAACCAGCTGTTGAGAGCTAAAACTAGATGCACTCAGGAACACAGCCCAGCCATTTGCTTTTATTTCCTGCAGCAGAGCTCTGTCCTTATCAGACCGGCTGATGAAAGAGCTCATGATGGTTGAAGATTGGGCRTCTTCTCTGTTTGCCTGTCCTGGGTTCTGGAAGTGATTGCAACTCCTTATCTCCTGCACACTTCCTGCTCTTTTGGGAAGTCCTCTGTCTTCAGGATTCAGAGGCAAAGGGTCTAGGGAGGTGAGATAGAGAAAAAAGTCAAATCCTTTCTTTTCCATGGGCCAGCTTGCTGAATTATTGTGGGAGGTAACCTTGGCAAATTCTGTGATCTGATTCATACTTGATCCATATCTCTCTTGGAGTTGTGTCACTGTAAATTAAATTAAGTCTGAGCACTGTATATTTAATTCTCACTTGTCTTTTGTCCTTTAGCTGTAGCTACCTTCAGAGCTTTAGTAGAGCTAGCCTGTAGCTGGGTGCTCTTTGAAGTGTAGGAATCAGTGTTAATGTGGGTGTTTGTATGATAAATGCAGGATAGACTTTTGATCAGTTCTCATTTCAACTTCAGATCATGACTCCCCTTTGAAAGCAGTAACTTCAACATGAGTTATAGGACAGGACAGGGTGTAGCTTATTTGGATATTGCTCTCTGCTTAGGCTCATCTTGAGTTTGTGCAGTAATACTCAGATCACTATCACCCTGCAATTATTCCTTATTGCCACTTCACTACCATGCATGTCAGCAAAACGAGATCAGAGAGCACCAGTGATTGCCCCATTTCTGTCTGAAAAAGTGGCTGGACAAGCCAGTGCAATTCATATGTAAGTAGCATAAAATACAAATGTTCATACTCCAGCTGTTGTTAATACAGTAACAGGGAATATTAGTTGCAGATATCTCCACGGGGATGGAAGTGACCTCACTTCCTTATTGCATTCTCTAGATCTTTATTACTATATCACGTTATTGCCTCATGGATATGGTTTCAGTTTGGAGCAGTGTGCGGCACTGCAGCTGGGTGCCTTCTAGTTGGGTTAAGTGTTAGGAGTTCATTGCTTCACAGCTGTGGTGAGGAGAGCAGGGGAGAGATGGCTTTCAAGCAAAGAAAGAGGGTGAATGGGCAGTGTTTCGCTACAGGCTTTTCTTCAGGATTTGGGATTCTGTTTTCAGATCTATCACAAGCCTGTTGTGTCATACCAGATGGAGTATCAAACCTTCTCTCTCAATTTATGTCAGTCAAAAGATAATAATAATGTAGGAGAGAACTGTAGGATTTGATAAGTTGTTCCTGTTGAGACTGCAGTGTCTCAGAAGGAAACCCTAACCTGTAGTCACATTCCTGCATGCTAAAATACCGCATGGAAAATACAGCATGGAAAGTACCGCATAGAGTGGGAGTAGGTGGGGAACAGACAATAGAGAGTCACTCTGCAGTTAAAAGAGCTGCTGTACAGTTCAAGAGGTGACAAACTATCATTTGGATGTTTTCTATGCTGCTCTTTCTTATAATGCCTATGAGCTGGTAGATCACTAACTTTTGAAATGTTTCTGTTCTTCTTTGGCCACTGATACTTGAAAGAAAGCACTACTGTTCTAGCTCAGGTATCAAGGCAACACAAATTGTTACAGACTGGCAATTGAATAAATTTAGGGTTTCACAGTAGTTGGGAGCTGGCTGTGTTTCTACACAGGAATCTTGTCATCTCATTTATGCTGGTTGACCCAGCAGAAGCTCCACTGAAACTGTTGGGTTTAAATTACAGTCAGGTTAGCATGCAGACAGGTATATGCCCACTGTGGCTTGCAGCTGGAATTGTACTTCCTAAACACTGGCTGGCCCCAGCTGCAGGGCTGCAAGCTGCTCCTGTGCTATGTTGCTGGGTGCTGGTGGTGCCTGCAGCATTGCAATATCTGATGGTATTGTATCACTGTCTTTTCCCCCCACAGGCTGAAGGGAAGGCAGTGCTAATAACAGGCTGTGACAAAGGTTTTGGACATGCCTTGGCAAAATGGCTTCACGCAAAGGGATTTACTGTTTTTGCTGGATGCTTGCTCGCGGTGAGTGGTAATATTGATCAAAATTCTTCTCTGATTGGAGAAAAATGCTTCTCAAGTGACAGCATCTTCATCTGCAGCCTCCATTTACCCCAGTCCAAGACTTGAGGGAAGTGCAGTGGGCGGGGATCATTACATCTTCCATTGCTTCATCTGCCTTCTGCCTGTTGCATCTTGTCATTCCTGTAATTCTGAGCTCTTTAGGGCAGGGACTATCTGTCAGCTGCCTGTGTGTACAGTAGCTTGCACAGTAGGGCACTGTTCACTGCTGGAAGCCTCTCAGCAATACTGCAACACACTCAATAAATCTGATAGTCCAGGATTGCTATGGCACTATGGCTTTCTGTCTTCCCTAGCATCTCTGTTGCTGTCTTTCATTCTGTCACTTTCCTTTGGGGACACTCTCCTCAAACGCATCTCCAATCCGCCTCTCCTGCCTTGTTCAGGTTCTGTTTCCAAAGTGTCTTCTAACTGTGCTTCTACAGCTTCTGTAGAAGCTATTCAGTTTCTGGATAGCTGAATAAACAAATTTACCGTACCTTTCTGATATCTGTAGGTCTCACCCTCTGTCACCTGTGTTTGGCAGATGGCATCACTTGTTATAAAAGATCAGTTTAGGCACACTGAAWCAGAAGGGGTTGCAGACCTGTCATCCCAGTCCCTGCTCTTGCAGGTAACCATGTTGTGTAATCCTCTTTATAAACTGGGCCAGCTCCACTTCCATCTCCGCTGGGGTTTTATGCTTTTTTGCTGTTTTGATAGTCAAAACTCATGTAATTTCTGACCGGAATTGTTCAAAATCAGTTCATGCCCACTTGTTTGTCCGTTTGAAGACAGCCATTTCAGCACAGGTGCTCAGGGAGTGATGACCACAAATTCTTGAGTAGTGTGGAGGGTGAGAACAAACAAAAAAAGGTGGCTTTTGTTGCCTGTGTGATCTCAGCGGAGGTTACGTTCTTCCACCACACCAGAAGGGAAAGTYATTATCAGCTGACATATTGTGTAACTTGAGAGCAAGAGTGTCCTGTTGGAAAATTGCCACTATTTGGAAATTTCCATGTGGAGGCTCTGTAAATCCTTCAGTAATGTCATATGCTGCTTTGGGATGCCTGTCTCTGTGGTGATAGCGAGTCAGGCACTCACTTTGCAGAGCAGCAGGTGTAGGGAACAGAAAGGAGAGGGGAGATAGGGTGGTCTCAGAGGGCTGTTCAGAAGGCATCGCGCTAGTGCGGAGCAGAGAGGGGCAGGCTCCATTTGAAGCCACATAAAGAAAATAAATGCTCCTGAAGTGACCCCTGCTTGCTTGTTTTTTTGATGAAAAAAACCATATTACTTCTTGATGACAGATTATGACCTGTCCCAGAATGGCCAGGCAGCTCTCAGTATCCTCTCTGATCTGGCCTGGCAACTTCTTACTTGGAGCCAAAATTTTTGTGGTTCCTTACTTATATTCTGTGTGGAAGTGGAAAATGCATCAGCAATCATAGTTGATCTGTAGGTGACTTTCAGGAGATTAACTGAGCACTTGACCCTGAAGGGGTAGAGAGTGGAAGAATGTGATTTTTGTTGTTCTGTGTGTTAATAAATTTTCAGGAGACCTGGACTCAGAGCCCCAGGATTTCACTTGCGGTTTTTTCCCCCCCCTGGATTGTTAGTGTTGTCTTGTCTGCTGTTAGGTGCATCTGAAGGACAGGGTCTGGTGGTAACACAGTTATCTGGATAGCTGTTGCAAAAATATTACAGCTGAATGCTTTCTATGGTTCTTGGGATAGCCAGCATCCTCATGGAACAGCCTCGTGTTTTAGATGGTTGAGGGAGATAACAGCCTAGGAATTTAAAATTTGATGAGCAGGAGCTTACTGAAAACCTAATGGTAGAATGCACGTGTGATGAAAATGGTTATAAATCTAGAGCTGACTGCTCCAAGAAAAGGAAGCATATAGTGACTGCAGAAAAGGATGATGGATCCAAAAGAAGCAGGAAACATCAGTGAAGGCAGGGAGCTGTTAGGTCAGATCACTTGTGAAGAACAAGGTATGAGCATATGAGAGATTATTGCTGATAAGTGAAGGAGTGCACATGTGGTGTGGCTAAGGATGCAGCTACCTGGCCGTGTAACTGTAACTGGCCGTGTGCATGTAACTGCTCATGACAAATGCAAGGAAACTTACCCTGTGGTGAGAGAAGAGTGAGCTGCTGTAGGTTCACTGCAGGATCAGAGCAGGTATGGGTGCAGTTGTCATAGAGCAGATGCCAGGCTATTAGTTCACACATAGTTACTCCATCATCGCTTACTTGCATGCTTTTATACTGAGAATTAAAGGATCCCTGATGTATTAGCCACCATGGAAAGCTCTTGCATTAAATACAAGGTGGTACACTGTCAGGTGCATCAGGAGCTTTTTAATGATCAGACAGTCAAAAATAAACCTACAGGAATAACAAGAATACTACAAGCAGGCTGGGATAGAACTGGAGAGAATCAAGTGCAAAAGGGATTTCATTTAGCATGGACAAGTAAGTCCACAGAGAAAGTTTCTGTTAATGTATTAGGATTAAGATGGAAAACCACACAGAAATCGATTACAAAATAACCTGAAAAATAGAAAGTACAGAAAAAGTTGAAATAATCATTATCTTATTTTCTTTGATCTTACTGAAAAAAAGGATAAACTGTTTTCAGATGCCTAATGCCAGCAGTTTTCATGAAGACTGCAGGTGAGAAAAGGGAAAGAGCAGGGAATATTTACATAAATGGATGTGTTCAAGTTCACAGGCCTGACGAAATGTACTGAAGAGTATTTAAAGGATGAGCCATTGTCATTTTTGCCCCATGGGTGGTATTTTCAGGAGCACCTGGAGGCCAGGGGATTTCCGGAAGGCTGGAAGAGGGCAGATATTGTACTTCCTTTCCAAAAGGAGACAGACCTCTGGAATTGCCAACCAGGCAGCTCACCTTTGGTGTGCTAGATGAAGTTGCAACACACTGATCTGTCAGTTTTACAAATGTGTAGATCATAGTGTGATACACACTGTCTGTGTAAGTTTACTGTGAACAGACTGTGCCATGTCAGTCTAATCTCATTCTGGCTAAGCAGCAGAGTGGTTAAAGGGGAAGGAATAAATGTATCCTGAATAAGGGTTTTGACACAGTCCCTCATGATAGTCTCCTGAGCAAACTTACACTCTAAGCCTGTGACTGCTGTTCAGTCCCAGTGAAATTTTCTTGCAGGTGCCCCCTGGAATAGAGTTCACTTGGAAAAAAAATGTGCATGGTGCCAAGCAGGGAGGATTGCAGGCCCTTTGGGGAACAGGGTTCAAAATTATCCTGATAGATCGGATGGAGTCTGAAATCAATTAGATAGAATCCAGTAATGACAAATACGAGGTGTTCTGCCTAGGAAACGCAGGAAGGGAGTGGGTGGATAGGCAGCAGTGGGGGGCGGAACTGGCGCAGATGGGGTGAGCTGGCCAGATCCATGGGTGTTCAGCATTGTGTTTGTGGCTTCCTGATTCCCACTGACATCTCGCTGCGGGTGCCCAAGTGCTTGCCAGGACCTAATCCTGAATCCCACGAGCTTCCCTGAAAAGGCCATGGCTCGGTCCATTACAGGAGGGCTCTCTGCTAACAAGCCCCTGTGTGATCTGCCTGTCCCTCAGCACCAGCTGCACTGTGATCCTCCGAACCAGAGGAGGGGAGAGGAGCGAGCGAGGGGAAGGGCAGGCAGCCGAAAGCTAGAGCGAGGCTCCTCTCCTGGGTGGAGAGGGCTTGTGTGGCTGCCGGGCTCCCCGCCCAGGAGCAGCCCCTGCTAGGCGGAGGGTGGGGTGGGCAGCCAGAGCCGTGCAGGACTGCAAGGGCAGGATAACCGGGGGAAATGAGATAGCTGGGAGGAAACGGGAAAGTCCCACTGAAGGCCTCTCTGGAGAGTACTTGGGCAGCAGGCTGGGCTGGAGTGGGGCGGCTTTCAACTCTGATGGAACTGGGAAGGGGAAGCTGGGAGATTCTCTGAGAGGACAAAAATCAGACAAAAAAAAAGTGACGGCAAAGGGAGGAGGAGAGAGGTTTTGCAGGAGCAGTTGGGCCATTGCTGCCAGGACCCTGCTCGACTCATGCTGCTGCGTGGCTTCTGCTGGTGAGTCCCAAGGCCACGAAGGCCATCCCAGGGAGGACAGCCTGGCTGCTCCCACGGGAACTGCTCCAGGTATTTTCCCAGCCAGCAAATCTACCATTTAAAAAACAAGAAGGAAGTACCATGTGGGTATCTGTCCTGGTTCCGGCTGGGACAGAGTTAACTTTCTTCCCAGTAGCCAGGGAGGGTGTGCTGTGTTTTGGGTTTGGTATAATAGGAGCGTTGATGGCCCATTGATGTTTTGGGTGCTGCTGGGTGGTGCTTGCACCGGGCACTTTTCAGCCTCCCATGCCCTGCCAGGTGCATGGGAAGCTGGCGGGGGGAACATAGCCAGGGTGGTTGACCCAGCTGGCCAATGGGGTATTCCATACCATGCGACGTCATGCTCAGTATAAAAACTAAGGGTGTGGGGGGGGGCCCTGGGTCCCGGGCTCTCGTTCGGTTCGGCGGGTGGTGAGCAATTGCATTGTGCATCGCCTGCTTTGTATATTGTTGTTGTTGTTGTTATCACTGTTACTATTACTGTTCTACTCTGTTTTATTTCAATTATTAAACTGTTTTTATCTCAACCCGCGAGTTTTCCTACTCGTGCCCTCCCGATTCTCTCCCCCATCCCACCGGAGCGGGGGGGTGAGCGAGCGGCTGCGTGGTGTTTAGGTGCTGCCAGGGTTAAACCACGACAGTATCTGAACAGAGAATGTGCTTACAGCCCCTGAAGACCACAGAACATAAGATGATGTTCACTTCTTTCCGTAAAAATACATGGCTGCTTCATTTGTGAAGACGTTTTCTGGACATAAGAGTTAAGCAATTTGTTTTACAGTTAAATAGTGGCTGAGGTGGTGTCTGCAGCTATGAAAAGTGGTTCCAGTTGATATTACATGTTGAAGTCAGTCTTCCAAAATCAGTATGTTTTGTCAACAATGAATAAATTGTAGCTGGGAAGGTAACTTTGCAGATTGAGTTGCATTGGCGATAGGGGAAAATTCATTTCAATATGAATAATACAAACCATTTATACTGGATTTTTAAGTTGCTAGCCTATGACTTTGTTTCTCAAAAAAGTGGAAATATTTCTTGTTTAGTTTATAAGGATTATGAAAGATTAAAAAACATGTAGGGAAAGGTGTTTTCAGTGCTCTGAAATGACAACTGATACTTGAGTACAGACATAGTTAAGTTTTCGTTTCTGTATAGATACAGTAATTCTCTCTACAAGCTGAATTAGCTCCACTTTATTCACTGTTAAGTAGCTGAAAGTTGCTTTGTATAACTCAGTGAGATGCAAGAGCATCTTCCAGAAATATAATGAGGCATCCCACAACCCTCACCCATTTCAAAGGGAATATAATATTTTGGTGACTTTGTTATTAACTACTTGTAACACCACTTTCAGAGATTCTTTTCATGGCTAGATAAGAGGGCTAGACACAGCATGTCACCATGTTTGATGTGCATTAGAAAAGCTTCAAGTCTTTATTTGCTGTTTTTGTGATACCTGGAAATAAGTCAGTTGTGAAATGATATGCAGCCATGGGGCCAGCAGCTCATTCCTACTATTGTCATAATGCTGGTGTAACTATATATTGATTTTTAAGAGAGCTACCCTGTTTTGCTCAAGACTGTGATGGACATTGCAGCTCTTTTCCTTCATTACACTTGCAGCTCTTTTCCTTCATTACACGTCATTGTTCACTGGACTGGAGGTGGAGGTGAGATGTTGTGTACTATATTCATTAAATAGCCTGAGATACCTATAGAAAAATTAAGCGGTTACACATTTTTTACATCCGCCTGGCTGCAGAGGCAGCTGAGCAGGTGACTGTGGGAGGGTTGCTCACCTTGTTTGCCCTTATGCTGTGGGAGTTGGTATCACGTGCTAAAGGAAAAGTGGCAGCCAGGCATGGTGACTCACCAATTCATAACTTCTTCCTCCCTAATGAGGCAGAGCCTGTGATTCAGGGAATAGTTGGGTGAATTAAATCTCGAGCCTGCTGTGGAACTGCATGGCTAATCTGTGGTCTTTTCAGTTTTATTTTTTATATACCACCTGAGCAAGGCTGTAAGGCTTAGGCAGCAATCCTGTCTGGAAGTGACCAGGTAAAATTTGGAATTTGAACTGTGTTTATGTTTGACTAAACAAAAAAAAAAACCCACAATAGTAACAGAATCTCTAATGATAGCAGCGGGGGGGGCGGGAGGGGAAGAGGAAAGAAAGGAGAAGGATAGAAAGGAAAGCAGACCCATCACGTTCTTATTACCTATAGTGTGAAAAAAAAGACTTGTTCTTGCTTCCTCAGCCAGAATCTTCTCCTTTCATGCCCCATGTTTGTAATCTTATCGTTGTGTGGCAGATCTCCACTGTGCATGTATTCCTGTGCATCCTGTTCTGCTGTGTAGTAAGAGCAAAATATTGTTATTATATAGGTTCAGCTGTAAATGTTTCCTGCTGTATCCTGTAGCATCAGACTATTTGCTGTTAGGCATGCCAAAGGTGTCCCAGCTGTCTTGTTTTCAAAGTGGTCTGACAATACTATTTCATTAGAAGCCAGGCAATATTTTGGAATGACATGAGTACAGTGCCTAATTAGCCTTTTGCTTTTAAGCCTAGAAAATGACTCTGATTTCTGTACAAGTGTTTGCTATGTTACCTGCAGAGCATGGAGGCTGAGGCAGTGGAGAGTCACCCATGGTTATCCCAGGCTGGCACTGTATTTCACAGTGTTACAGATGTGAAACCCTTTATGTGAGGAGCTAACAGCAGGGGCTTTATGGTCCTTCAGAGCAGTGGGTCACTGATGCAGATTTAGGAGCTGTGCTGGAGGGAATAGGAAGATGGCTGTGGGTTGCACGCTGGTTCGTGTGGCTCGCATGCTTATTTGTGCACCAGGTTTACACCTCTGTGTGCAATTTCAATAGCTTCTATTTCCTGTCCATGTGAACATGCCTGGCCCCAAGCTGCATTACTATTCCTTGTCTGTCTTAGCGGGACATCTTTCTTTTCTGCTGAACAGGACGAGAATGGGGATGGAGCCAGGGAGCTGAAGAACATGAAGTCAGATCGCATGAAAGTGCTACAGATGGATGTGTGCAGTGACCAGGAGGTGGCTCAGGCCGTGGATTTTGTGAAGAGGACCCTGAAGGAGCCAGAGAAAGGTATGTGGGGATCTTYGTATTTCCAGCACAGCTGGCTCTTTTTTGTGCTCACAGAATCCTTCCTACAGAGCAGGCCATGCACTGGCCAGGTTGTTCCATCTCTGCACCACCAAAAGAGGGTTAACAAGCCTGGAGGCCTGTGGCAGTGTGTGGCTGGCAGTCAGGCAGTGCTGTACCCAGGTCAGTGAGGAGAATTGTCTTGCTGTTGATGTGCYGGCCACATGGAAAGAGACCAAGACTGGCTGGAGGATTAGGCTCTAAGTCTACATCCCATAAAAAGTGACGAGTGGCAGCAAGCCCACAAGAGCCTGTCTTTTTCCTTGAGTGTCTGTGAAGGGCATAGGATGGCCAGAGCCTGATCCCCTCCTGGTGCTCCTGCTGCAGCCTGGCTCACACGGACCTTTCTGTAGTGACCCTGCTAGTGAAGAGGTGACAGGCCCTGGCTGCTTACTGCTGTTCCCTCTGCTGTGCTGGTACAACCTGTTCGTGTAACTTGAGTGCTGAGCTGGAGCACAAAACTGGCCTGTCCCCAAACCTGGATTATTCTTCAGCCAGGTCAATCCATGCTTTCAGTTTGCCATGCAACATCCAAGAGGTGATGTGAGGCAGGATCCAGGGTGGGCTTGGCATAGACCACTGTAATCCACATGCCACCTTAAGCGCGAGTCCAACTCATGGACCCTAAGAGCATGTGAAGGAAGATAGAAGTCCCTTCTGCATGCTTCTTTTCTTCTTGGAAGTGGTTTGGCAGTGGGATGTGAGCTTACAGTTGGAGCCTGGTGTGACACCACCTAACCTCTTCCCATGTGGTGAGGTTGTGAGGCTTCTTGCCCTGCCTAGGTTTCTCTGCAGCCTCTGTGCAAGTAGCAAGCTGGACAGCAGCTGTAGATCCAGGCTGAGGGTGGACTGAAGTTTCACATCTGTGGCTCCAGGATTTAAGGGTCATGTGGTTGGAGGGTAGTAGCTCCTCTTGAAGCTTGGATGAGACTGCCATGGGCCTGTCTTTGTTCACAGCAAGTATAAAGCTAGTAAATAACAATAGCTCTAATCTTCATGCAAATTATGTGAGCGCACCCTTCCTCCTAAAACAAACATGTGAAATGTAACCGAGTTACGTACAAGCTCTGATCCCACACGTGTTCTCTCTGCATGATTTTTCTTCCTACACAATCACCCAGCCCTCGTCACACATTTCACAGCTTCTCAAGCTTTTCCTGAAGAAACCAGCAACAGCAGTGGTGGCACAGGGCCATTCCCCACTGAGTGAAAGCTTGTAAGGGGGCAGCTCTTTTGCTTCTATAAATGCAGCAGTGTTTGCAAAACCGTGTGTGTAGCAGGGACAGAGAAGTCTTGCATTCTTGATCAGCAAGTTGGACCGGTTCCTCCTGCTCTTGAGAGCCTTATCCTGTAGTTGTTTGCTCCAGCACAGTGTGCAAAGCAGCAAAGGCTTCTTTTTAGGCCCATCAGTGTGACTGAGGTTTGGGGCTTGCCAATAAATAGTGCTCAATAAATAAGTGCTGGAACATAGACACTATTGACACTGAGGTGCCTTGCACCGATGTGCTTGTTGCACACTGAGTGTGGCCCCAGAGGAGCTAGTGCAGAACAGTTCTTGTGCTGTACATTTATACCTCTTCTCCCTGTGCTGTGTACATAAGGCTAAACTCATTTCGATAGGAGTGCCCCTGTTTGTTTTCAATCTTATGCAGTTCCCACTGTGTTGTTGACACTAAAGAAATAATAGTGATAAGGCTCTGCTCAATAAACACACCGCTGTCCAGCAAACAGCCCTGTGACTGGGTACCTGTCAGCACTTTGTTCTATACATAACATGACCTGATCGGTGAGCAATGAAATTCCAAGAATGAACTATTGTAAATAATGGTTTTCATGAACGTCTCTGAATCTAACCTCATAAYCCAAGAAATGGGAAATTGTTGTAGGGAAATTTAGAATCAGGAATACTCTGCAGAGGTCAGTTTGGGACTAACAGTTTAAGTCTTTTGTGGTGTTTGATAAATCCCTGCCAAATTTGCTCTGCATAGCTTCTTGTTACTGGTAAAATTACACCATCAGATGCCCTGTTTCCATGGTCCTCCTGCTAGCAATTAGAGCCTGTTTTGCAGCAGCGCAGGGGATCCCATTCAGGCTGAGAAGCTGTGCTGGCTGCCAGATGAGTGTGAATTTCGGAGTTACCTTGACTCATTAAAGCTGGCAGCTTCAGTAAGTGCAGCAGCRACAGGCAGGAGATCTTGGGCAGAGCAGGAGTAGAACTACCTGACTGCAGCATTTAGAAACTTGAATTAATAAAAACGGAAGTAAGGATAGGTGAGCAAGATGTTTTCTTGGCTTTTGCTGCAGGCCACTACTTAGCTGTTACCCCAAACAGCCCCTGGGGCTGTTGTGGCCCAGTGGGGATTGGGAAAGGGTTGTTCTGGAGGAGGATAGATCTGCAGGCCAGTGAACTGGAGCAATATTCACCACCGTCTGTCAGAGACAGGTGTGCAGGGCAAAAGGAGTGTTGGGATCACCATGTGAGAGCTGGGAGATGCGAGAATGGTGGCAGCTGTAATAGGCAAATTCGTTCTGGGACAGACCATGAGGGAATTGTTAAGGCAGTGTTAACACTGGATAGGATGTGACCTTCTCCGGTCTGCTATACATGGCTGGTCAACAGCCTTCAGGGAAAATGAACTTAGCTGGRAACGGGGCAGGGTTACTAGGGCCGGTGTGACAGCAGAGAGCCAGTCTAGCAAGGGCATGTTGGTGTTTTTAAATGCACCAGGCGGATAAATTCCATTGGTATTTATTGGGCAATGATAGAGTATTGCAATTTGCTTAGAGGGCTGTCTTTGGTACAATACATGGTTACTATCTGCCCATGAATAAATATAGGCTGGAAGTTACTAAAAGACTTTCATACATCAGGGCAGGGAAGCTRTGGAGCAGAGGCAGGGCAAACAACCAAAAGAATTTTGAGAGAGAGCTTAGTAAGTTTTATCAACAGGGTGGCATGACATGGGTGCTTTTGATAGCAATGGCAGAGCTCTCTGGACATGAAGACTCCTTCTTGGCCCTGTGTTTGTTCTTGGTGGTAAGAGGAAGGTCAGGGAGTAGAAAGAGGCCCTGACTCCAACTGAGTACATACTTACACAGTGAAAAATAACCATGGTGTATGGCAGGATATCTAATGAGGAGCAACTCTGTTATCTTGTTCCAGCTCTTCTGTTCATTCCTCCTGCAGTTTATGGCTGCATAGTCCTGTGCTTCAACAAATTCACAAAGTACAGACTCAGTCCTACAAATGTTTGCCACTGGGACTCCTGCAGTAATCACTTCGAAGGGTCAAGTCCTCAGTGACCTGCGAAGTCCTGGACATGTAAGGGGCTTAGTGCAGAAGCTCTTGGTAAGTGCAGTCAATTTAATTTTGACAGGACTGCATGCACAAAAGACATTCATTTTTAAATTCTAGTAGTTTTAAGGGTTGATTGTAAGTTTGCCACCTTCTGCTATAGTTAGGGTTGAGGGAAACCAAATACCTGGTCTRAAATACAGCAGCTGTTAACCAGGCCATGAACTTGCAGATCAATAGCATGCACTCTCCAAAACAGTGAGTCAGAGTTGTGAAGGGGATTTAGACATCCAAGATATTTGTTTTCCTTCCTGTTTGTTTTTTTTTTTTAAATTGAGGGAAAGTCCAGCCCYCTCCAAGTTGCAAAAGCCATGATAAAGTCACTGAGTGAAGACAAACCTGGGACCAACAGGAGGCATAAAAGAGGGTCAGCCAGATCCAGCCGTACGAAGCCCCAGGACAGCACTTGACCTTAGAGGAGACAGCATTTGACCCTGGAGGAGACATTCAGGGAGGCAATGCTTGTGTGACCCCATCACTCCCACAAGCCCCACTGGCTTCACTTCTGGTATACCAACAGTGTATTTCATCTCCTTGCTGGGTTTTTCTCTACAACTTTTTTCTACAAAAGTGCCCAGTTCTTTGTCGAGGGGTTGGGTTACTTTGAACACCAAGGAAGGCTGCTTCTCTGTGACACTCTTCCTCATTCTACACTTTAACCATGTGTTTGTTGGCAGGTCTGTGGGGCCTGGTGAACAATGCTGGCGTCTCGACCTTCGGAGAGGTGGAATTTGCAAGTTTAGACAACTACAAGAAGGTGGCAGAGATCAACCTGTGGGGCACCGTGAGGGTGACGAAAGCTTTGCTGCCCCTCATTCGCAGAGCTAAAGGTACATGCTGGGCAGCGTGGCAAGACTCAGAGAGAGCTTTTGCAGCACAGCAAAGAGATGTAGCTAAAAATCATGACTCAGACTGTGCTTCGAGGAATGCCTGTGCAGTCCAAGGAGGGTATCTGAGGCATGCAGGTAAACTAGACAGCAGGGTTCAACATGCTGTGTAAGCATTTGGTAGTACAGGCTACCCTTGGGGCAGTCCAGGCACCTACACAGCAGGTGCTATCTTAAACATCCCAGGATATCAGAGACCTTTGTGCAGTGCTGGCAGATATGACACAGGACTCCAGGCCACCTTTTGAAAAAGTGACTGGAGGCCAGACAAGATAATCCTGGCCTCCAGAGTCCACCAAGTGCTTATGTTTGGATAACTGAATCTTCTCCCTTCATGTTACTCAATTCACAGATGATTGCAGAGTGGTAGTGGTGGAATAAATGAGAGTCAATAACAGCCATTTTAGATATCTTACAAGACAACAGTATTATCAAAAGTCTTTGKTTTATATTAAAAAAAAAAAGATATGTATGAGCAGAACTCTGAAGAGCTTTTTTATTTAGCATGTGTGGGAGAATGCTGGCACAGCTGCGTGTTCTATGAGGACAGAAAGGGGTTATATTGAGAAGGTTGCTCAGGTACCATTTCCAGAAAGCAAGTACCCACTAAACAAGACCCATCTCACTACAAAAGGTAGCTTAGCCATCAGGTCAGCAGGTGGTTTTCACAGTCCCTCCAAGCTGCACTTAGGTCTGGAATGAGAGCGCAGAGCTGCCCACTTGTTTCTCAGCTAAAATTTCAAGCTGCAGAAGGGTGTCATGCTCCACAGCTGTGAAAATCCTCTCTGTAAAAATAGCTGGTGAGATTCCAAGGGCCTATTTGTAAGTGCATCTGAAATTGCACACATCTTGTCTTGGGGAAGGACAGAGCCACCCACAGAGGAATGACCACTGCTGTCACTGCCCCTAGGCAGTGCATGATCTAACACAAGCTGCCAGAGCTCTGAAATCGGGCTGGCATGGGCTGCTGGTGGGAGTTAGGACAATTGCTCTTTGCTGCCCCATAGACAGCAGCATGTCAAGTCTCCTCTCTTGTTTGTCCCAGGCGCGTAGCACTCTAGGCACTCCTGGCCAGCCAGCTGGGTGAGGAGGCTGTGCTGCTCATGCTGCAGGTTCAGAGAAACCTCTATTGGTTCTCTGCCATCCAGCTTGGGTGTAGAAGCATGTGGCTGTGTTAGGCAGAGTGGCTGCAGATGAGCTGTCATGCTTACAGAAAGAACCAGAATGCTTGTATGGCATCACGCTGTGTTGTATGCTTTCCAGCTCGTAACACTGCTAGCTGGGAGCTTGAACGCTTCTCTAGCAAGATGCAGGAGTGGGGCACACTGATGTGAGAGCACACAGCTAGTAGCCTCAGAAGATCTGGGTACTTCCCTACTTGGAAATTAGGAGGGAAATGTCTTGTATGCTTTGTAAATCCTTTTTAATAGAGGCAGGCATGTGTACCATCCATGGAGGAGGTCAGAGCAGGGGCAGGCCTTGCTTGAGTCAGGAGAGAAAGGCTCCTTGACAGGGGATTTGGATGCCTCTTCAAGATTCAGATTTTACAAATCAGCATCATCCAACAGAGCACCTTTTTACTGGGATGTTCTGGCTGCTTCTTCTGCAGCCCATCATCTCTCCCTGCTCTTTTCTCTCTAGGCCGTGTGGTGAATACCACAAGCATGTTGGGACGGATGGTAAGTCCATCTCGCTCCTGCTATTGCATTTCCAAGTTTGGGGTGGCAGCCTTCTCTGACTGCCTCCGGCAGGAGATGTACCGCTGGGGTGTCAGAGTCATCCTCATTGAGCCCAGTAACTTCGTGGCAGCAACAGGCATCCTGACAACAGATGGCATCGACAAACAGGCTGAGGCACTGTGGAGCGGAGCCAGCGACACTGTGCGGGAGGACTATGGGAGGGAGCATTTCACTCGCCACGTGGCCCTGATGAAGTCCTTCGTTAACAGTGGCCTGAAGGACATGTCTCTGGTCTTGAATGACATCACCGATGCGCTCACTTCCCCGTGCCCGCACAACCGTTACAATCCCATGGAGACCTACTGGTGGGTGAGGCTGCAAGTCATGACTCACCTGCCCACTGCCATTGCCGACTGGCTTTACATCCCTGGAGCCACCCTGTAAACGACCATCCTTCAGGCATCCTTCCAGTGCTCGTACGTACGCACAGGTTAGAGCTGACTTAGTCAGGGCTGTTCTGCACCCATTGCTGATGCATCTCCTCTGTAGATGCATGTGCTTTCACTTTGGGTTATGGCTTCAAGTCTTTTGGGATACTGAAAACAGCATGGCTTTTTTGGTTTTTTTTTCCTAATTCTTGCTCTTTATATTCCTTGCTGTCCTGATTAAAGTTGAAAGGTGTTTTCCTTTTAACTGTGGAAGAGGCAGAGGAAGGTCAACATAATGGGTCAAATATGTGGCTAGTGTAATTAGGTCAGCAGAGTTCCCCCGGTGATAAATTTGGCTCATTAATGGGCTCTTGCTTTTCCTTACAAGGACAGGTTGCTAATAGTAGAGCAAAGCTGTTGCTATGAGATGTCTCAAAGGGAGAAACTAAAATGGGAAACAAAAGCAGAGTTTTCCATTTGATTGAAAATGGGTCAGTCACAGCCTTCCATTGTTTTCATGATACTGCTAGTAAGCTCTGCTGCGCTGTGACTGTCTGCTCTTTCCAGGAAAACAGCAACACTGCCTCTAAACAGCCTCATTACCTAGCTCAGGGGGGTCAGATCCCTGCAAAGAAGAGTCCTTCCCTCCCGGCGCTGTGGCCAGGAGTTGCCAGAGCCAGCAACTGCAGACAGGCTGGGCAGGGAAAAGCCCTTCTAATAATGAGTGAGGTCTGAGCCATCCCTCAGTCAGTCCCTGTGGATGCTGGGACTTGCAGCCTCTCTCCACCCACTGCTGATGAGCTTTGTGGGACAGGGTTGGATCTGATGTAGCAAACAAATTTGGCTGCTCTGACTGCTACATTAGGTACCAGTGCCTGAACTACTTAACTGTGGTACAGACACTGTCCAGCCATCCCCCTGCTTCCCTCATGTCACTGTCCCATGCTAGGCTCCCTCTTGCTGGTCAGGGAGCTCCTCTTGCTTTTCCAAATCAGTTTTTTGGTTTCATCCTCTCTGCACTTGAACAGTGTCGGGGCACCGAGCAGCCAGTGTGGCCTGACTATGAGCTCTGGAAGGGTGCTTTAAGTGACACATACCTTTTTTTTAATATTGCACAATGAAATTTCCATGTCACACATGATTGCCTCCTCAGAGAACCTCCTGATAACTGATACATGAGCTACTTTTGCAGAGTATCCCCAAGGGTCTCTCCTGTTGGCCATATACAGGGATTTCAATCATTTTTCCAAGTGCTGGGGCTGCCTGGCTTCATGCCCCATTCCCTCTGTCCCAGTGGTGACCACTAGCGGAGCAGCCAGCAGGCTGCGGGCGCTGCTGGCCAGGCTGTGACCCTACCCTCTCACTCTAGGGACGAGCTTTCCCTTCCACTGCTAAACTTTGTTCTGTTTTGTCCTATGTGAGATTAAGTGGCTATGAAAAGAGCTTATCGTTTGCTCTTTCCTCATCTGTCTCTGCTAGCTCTGACTTGGAAACTGTGCCATAAACTTTTTATATGAGGCTGGCTGTAAATGCTTGGAGTCTGCATGCAGCCGTGAATGCTGTGATGCCTGAGGAGGAAAGCAGGCTTCCCTTGGAGATGCTGTGGACGTAGCTTGTATTACAAGTAACAACTACTGGAAATGCTGGCCGTGCAGTTCTTTTCTGTTCCAGATCATCGGCACATGGAGATTGCCTGGGATCCAGGACCCAGAACGATCCCACTGAACTGCAGCTTAAGCAGTGTTGTAATCACTTCTGCCCCCTGCACTGTGAAATGTGAGTGATGTTAAGTAGCACTGATATGCACAGAGAGAAAAATAAACTGTTGAGATTTGTAAAGCACATGTCTGTGTCTCCAGTGCTCATTTCTACATTGGTTTTCCCACCCCCTTTCAATCTGAGGTCGGGATTTAATTGGGCTCAGTAATTAAGGAGGTGGTGGTGGTTCAGCAGGTAGTCGGGCTGTGGAGGCTCAGTGAGAACTGCCTGGAGCAGAATGGGCAGCACGACCCATTTCATCAGCAGAAGGCAGCTAGAGAGGCCTCTCTGCAAACACACACACCATCAGTGTTTGTATTTTATGTAGTTTCCCTCAAATGACAGCATTGAGAGAGTGGTGCTGTGCATTATTCATTGCCTCAGCGCTCTGCGTGTAACTAATCCAAATGCTACATCTGCCTGATAATAAGGATTAGCTCTTCTCACAGGCAGAACGGAGACTTGCAAGCCAAGAAGTGTCCGAGGCCATGCAAGGACCTCGTGGCCGAGTCAGAGTTAGGATTTCACAGCATGTGAGCCCCAGTCCCTTCCTCTGCCACCTGAGAACTGCGCAGGTGAGCTGTCAGTGCCTGATCTGGTTTCTGCCTGGGTGGGGAGCTCTGGGTGAGTGTCTGGGGGTGAGAGGAGCAGAGTGCTGGTGCAGGAAGAGCAAGTAACAAGTGTTTCTGTACAGTGCAGATGATCATGTGAACTCTGAGCCAGCGGAGCAAAGCCAAGATGACCGAGCAGGTCTCATCCCATCTTGAGCTTCCAGCAGCCGTTCAGTGTCCAGTGAAAACCTGATTCTGAAATCTGTTCCCTGAGGAGGCCAGACCCTTGTTTCACACTGTAGCGTTGCATTAATGCAGGCATTGAGGGGATCATTGTCTTGCTGGTGAGTAACAGAGGGAACAAATCTCAATTCCATTTGACAATGACCTTCAGAGCTGGAGGATGGAGGAGGCAGAAGGAAGTTCAGTGAAATCCCCTGGAAGTCCATGCTCATTCCTGCTGTGGTATCCTATGAGGAGTTAGGCTGCCGAAGGTTTTTTTTCAAGGGCCAGCTGCTGAGGCTGTGGCAGAACCTTTTTCTGCGTGTTCCTCACAATGCTTTGGAAGACAGCGATGGTACAGCTCCTTGGTGCACCCTTTAGCCTTTGTAAAGTGTTTGTTTTCCCTTTCAGATTAGCATGGTTCTCTATGATGACACTGGGAACCAAGAGGTAGTCCTCTGCATGTCATGTTTGCTCTGGTTCAGCTTAACACAGCAAGGGGCCTCCTAGGGTCGCCCAAGCAAGCACTGTGAGTCTGGATACACCAGATCATTTCAGATTTTTTCTGTCTTGACCAAAAACCAAGTCCCAAATCAGTGGCAAGTCCTAGTGTGTGTTCCAGACCTCGTGGCACCTGTGGTTCCTGGTTTAGCCCCAACATGAAACCTCCACTACCAGCAAAGGGAGAGTTTAGAAGACAAAAGATTTAATGCGGTTGAAGCGAATAAAGATCATCTCTGAAAGCCAAGAGAAACCAGAAGTCTATTCTGAGTGTCAAGAGCTGCAGAGGAAGTGGTTCATTTCAGGCAAAGGCGAGAAGCAGCAAGTTGCTATGGAGATCCCTCATTGATAGTCCTTTATGTGTTTATCTCTACAATGAGCTACACAGAGGATGGGAATGTATGCTTCTTCCTCTGGGCTTCAAAAGTCTTTATCACTGTCACAAGTGRCTGACGTCCTAGGTTTGCTGTTCTGATGTGGCTGAAGATCTCAAACAGTTGCAGAGCTGGCCAGGAGGCGTGCTGTACCAAATGCAAGCTGTGTAGTGTTACGGGGAACTATGCTTGACAGTCTGCTGGGCTGACAGGCAAGACCCAGCATTTGGAGGAATGTTTGTAGGCAGTGGGATGTGATTTCTCTTATATGATGTTGATCATCAGGATATTTCCATGTGCCACTTTCCTCCCAAGTGGTGGCCCTGTAGGTGCTGTCTGGTTACTGAGCGCTGGCAAAAAAACCGCGCAAGGGATGCCAGAGTGTTAGCAAAGTGGCTGTGCTCCTCTGCCTAGTGGGCCCAAGCTAATGGATACTCTGCTTTCTGGCCAGATGATGCATATGACTGACTCGTGGCGTGTTGGCACTGTCTGCTATGTAACCTGTTGCTTTGACACCTGGGATGGAGTCGATAGGTGTTAGGGGAAAGTTTAGGATTTGAGAAGCACTTCTTGCATGTCTGGCTTTGAACCTGCAGCTGAGGAACTGCCCACTGCCAGAAATGTTATTGGGAAAAGGAGACCAGTGATGGCAGTGCTTTCACACACAGCAACAGCCCTGAAAACAGGATGGGAGATTACCCAGGGCACCTCTCCTCTGCCCTGGGTCAGGGCCTTACTTCTGCTTCCCTGGTGGTGCTTTCCCTGTTCCCAGAGGTCTCCGCGTGGTGACGCGGTGCCTCTCGGGCAGGCTGCTTCTTCTGGGGCTCCTTGTCTTCCTTGAGAAAAAAAATCAAGGAAAAACATCAGCACTATCAGTTGGAAAAAATTGTTAAACATGTCAAATGAAGATTAGGAAGCTGTGCTAAAGATCTCTACAACAGCCACAACAGGTCAGAAAGGACCCCTGAGGTCCTGCCTTGCACAGAGGGATGCTGGCCCTGCTGCTCTGCCAGCAGCCAGGGCAGCACATGGGAGTAGGACGCCTTCGCAGGCTTGCTGCTTCTGCAGGGAGCTCTGCTCATTGGCACCCAGCTCTGCAACAGTGCCACCCAGCGCATCCTGAAATAGGAGCCTTGCTTAGCATTTTAGAAACTTTAAGACCTAGGAAACCCAGCATGGGTTTATCTTTCTAGCTTGGAGACCCCCTGAACGCGATGGTGCTGTGTAAATAGCAACGGCAGCACCTGTCCTTCTGGCTGGGGTTTTGAAACATGAGTTTTCAGCTTCTTGTGCAACCACAATGCTGAGAAATGTCTCAGAAACAAACCAAAACCGATACTAGCAGGTTTCTTAGCCAGCAGCCTGAGCCCTGGTTGGAGAGATGCTACAAATAGCACAAGAATTTGCAAGAGAGCCAGCTCCGCCTCCGGGGCCTGGCCTGGAGCCAGATACAGTTAATTCATTCTCAGCAGTGCTGGAAGGGCCACAGGGATGCTACTGATAGAGCCATATCATCCTCTCCCCTGGCACTCGTTTGGGGAGGGAGCAGACCTGTGTCTTCACCTCAAAACAGTGATGTGAAATAATACTTTTGCCCTGACAGAAGCTTATCAGGAGGCACAAAGCAGCTGTGCACACAGGTCTCCTGCAGCATGCAGTGCCTTCTCTTGCGGTGTCTTGATAGTGAAGCAGCTCTTCAGAGCACTCAGCAGGATGTAGGGAGAGGCGTGCACTGACCTGATGAACTGTACTGTTAGCACATCTCCCGCTCCAGGCACACAGGCAGCAGGGCTGGCCGGTGGCATCGGCTCGCTGGTGCAGAAGGCAGCTCTGGGCACAGCGCTCGGCTGAGTCAGTGTTGAGGTACAGTTATCACACACACAGTGCAGTGAACATGCAGTAATTCACTTCCCTCAGGGTGGTTTCATTTGYTTCCCTGACGGTGGTTTGCCTCACAGCACTTTTTGCCAACGGAGCAGTAACGGAGTGGGGCTCTGCCCACCCCCTTGCCTGTGGATGTGCAGTATCGCTTTCCTCTGCCCTTAACAGAGAAGCTGTTTGTGTTTTGGTCCCATAGGTATGGTCAGGGAGGCATTTTTCTGGTCTCTTCTGACAAAGCACATCATTATCAGGTTATCCTTAATGAAGGAACCCCCACCACCAGGCAGTTTTGAGCCCCAAGGAATCGACATGGAAAAAGAGCCTGAAGTTTTCTGGCTTTTTGGAAAAATATCTCTATTTTTAAGAGTGAGGGTTTCCAGGACTTGATGGTACTGCTATGCTATTGCCAGCTTTGCAGTTTCATACCCCTTGCATCATGAAATTGGCCCCAATACCATGAGATTTATGGGTTTGCTTTGAAGAGCATGTGGTGATGTTTTGTCTGCCTACCAGTTCCTTGCTCTTGCCTTCCCCTGTGCCTGCCTGTTGTCTACCCCCCAAGCACGGCCCCTTGTATGAAAGCTCTTTCTTGTGCAGGACCTGGCAGATGATGTTGTGTAGAGCAGTGAAGTTTCCCAGTCTTTGCCAGCTCCAGCACACAGCTGGAGCAGCTCTGGTCACCTGAAAGTCTAGCAGATCTTCCTTCACTGTGTTTGCCAAGACATCAATAAAAGTAGAAACAGGTGAAATGAAAGAAAGAATTTCTGCTTTGATTGTAGAGAGGGCATTCGGTGGAGTAACCAGATAAGAGCTGGTCTGTTTTAATGGTATAATGGAAAGACTCTGCCTAGGACTGAGATCCAGCACCTCTGGTCCTGGCACTGCCACTGGCTCACCAAGTGTCCTGAACAAATCACTCTGCCTGTACCAAGCTCCCTTACCGTCCCAGCCATCTTTGCTACTACCCTGCCCATACTGGAAAGCAGAAAACCAAAAAGTATACATTGCAGTGCAATGCAGTGCTGTTTGACTCATTTTGCTGTTATAACTGATGCCAGAACAGGTGTTATCCCCCTTTCCATAGGCTGAATTACTTTTTGTGGCAGAATAAAAAATGCGGCGTCTCCAGCCTTCTGCGTGAAAGCTGCTACAGGTGGCTTATAAAGTTCTCTGAACTTTTATAGCTTCAGGGAGGAAGGTGCCAGGGTTGAGGGCAGACATTAACACTGTTGTGCTACTTTTAAATGGGCACCAAGGTTAACCATCACCCCATAGGCACCTTGCCCAGGGACCTTAAACTGCAGCTTGGGGGAAAGCTCTACATTGTCTTTTACTGTGTAACTCCAGGGCCTCCCTGCCAGAGCGATCGTGCTCCCAGGGGTGCTGGTGGTACCCGTCACCTTGTGGGGTCAAGTGCTATAGCAGAAGTCATTTTCCTGGTGGGACTTTAACGAGGGTTACTATGACAATCAGTCAGCAGGCTGCCAGCACCGCATGTCCTTGCGCCTCCTTCCCGGTTTCTGCCTGCCCAGGAGCGTTGAAGCATTCGGACCACAGCAAAGCACCTTCCCGTTCCAACTCTAATGAGATGCAACCATTGCTCCAGGAAGCATGACTAACAAGGGAGCTGGTGGGAGAGGGAATGCACCCTGATAAGGCCCCACAGCTCCATCACCTACTGCAGGGAGGGACGTGGCAGTCCCTGCGTCCCACTGGAGACATCCAGTGGGTGTCGGGAGTATGGCTATATGGCTCCTCTTCCTATAGAAATCAGTGCATGAACACTTGTGCAGGTACTTACCCTGGCAGCCCTCCAGAGAAGAAGTTGGGGATCAAGTGCTCCAGTACAGCTGAGGTGCACTTTGATAATGGGAAAGTGCCTGCAGAAAATCTGCCTGGGGACTCGGGAAAGGCTTTGAGGTGGCAATCACCATCTTTAAAGAGGATGAGATAGTGCGGTGGCTTGGCTCTCTGGCACGAGGTGGCTAAGAGGATGTGCAGGACAGAGTCATCCAGTGGGTGCAGTGGTCTGTCCATCCCAACAAGGGACTCCAGCACTGAGTTTTCTCAGGGCCCGCACTGGTGTGGGGATGGTGCTGGTGCTTTTACCGGGAGCTGCTGCCGCACCACATGCACACGCAGGAAGCACCTCTCCTCCCCGTCTTCCTCACATACTCTCAGCCCCTACACTAAGTCCCAACCTCATCCCCTCCCTGCACATACTCTTTTGCTGCACACCTTTATCGACAAACGAGTCCCGAAGGCTCTGTATCCCCAAGAGCACATCTGGACCTTCTTTTTGCACCACTGGCAGTTTTCCACCCCTGAGCCACACGTGAGCTGCCTGGTTCCCTCAAGCTTTGGGGACACCTGTACCAGGTGGCCCCTGCCCACCTGCAGCACTAATGGGAGCAGGAAGCCCCCAGCTCATTGGGGGCAGGCATGGCACTTGGCACAGCCGGGTCCGGCCCAGGGTTCAGGCAGCTCTCCCTGCCTGCAGGCATGGGCCAGGAGCCGGCTTCCAGCTCTGTCTGCGCATGGGCGCTTACAGACTCAAAATCAGTCTCAGGTTGATCCATTTCATCCCAAGGAAGTTCCTATGCTCCTGTACATCTGTCCTGGTGTGAGAGGCTTTTGCTCTATTCCATGGGTAACAACCATTTTGCAAGAATAATTATGTCTGGGAATGCAAGGAATGACATCTGTTGTCACAAAAATTCAAGATAATTGGAGAACGCATCTGTTGTCTCACCGCGGGTCTCTTTACACTGAAATACATGCCTGGCTAGTATCCCTGGGGTGCAGCACAGATAAAAGCATTTTTAACACTGTCTAAACTAATCCTAAAATCTCCCAACTTGTTTGAATGAAACTCACTATGAATGGTATCTCTGTGCCATTTCAGACTGTAACTATGTATTGAATCAAAGTCAGCGCATTGACCACTGAATTTATGTTATTTATTTTCTGTATAATGTAAACTCCAGTCTAGCAAACACTTAGGCCTGTGTTTCAACACAAGGCATGCGTGCTCGGGCTCGGTGGCCTCAGTGCAGCTATTCATGGGCAAAGCCAAACACGTATGCCAGTGTCTTTGCACTCTGCAGCCTGTGTGGAGGGATGCGACTTGCTCTTTCAGAAAGGGGATTCTTAAAATTCTCCTCTGACCTGTGGTCTGAGATTGCGGGGCTCAGAGACAGGGGTTGGAAACGCTGTGCTGGCTGGTGGAGAAGTCCATCAGGGCCAAAGTGCTGCCCTCGGATCTTCCTGGTGCATATATAAAACATACGTAGAACAGCCTTGAGGCGTAGGAACAGGGGACATCTGGGGGTCTGAGGCCACCCCCGAACTCCATGCATGATTCCTGCACTCCCGGTAGCTGATGCGAGTTGCTGACTTGAAGCCAGCTCCGAAGTGCTCCCACAGCAGAAGAGCCCGCATGCCTGCTGAAGGGCTCTGYGCTATGGCGGGGCGGCATAATCTGCAGGAGATTTCTTAATTGCATTTCTTAATGCAATAGAGTCTGTTCTCTCTTTCCATGAGCAGAGCTGCGGTTACCCACACATTATAAATCTATGTCGCGAGGAAGATGTAGGTTGTATATAGGTCATAGAAAAGATAATTGTATAACTGCATTAATGCATTCCTGAGCTAAGGTGCTGAAATATGGTTTAGCTGTAGAAAATAGGGCTGTAGGTTTAAATAGCCTTACTTGGGCATCTCTTGGATAGAGCTGGCGGTGCCATGAACACTGTGCCTCCTCCGGGAGAACAGAAAGTCCCTTTGCAGAAGGCGCTCTCTAAATATGTTTAATGACATTTTTTAAAGCATTTAAAATATGTTTCAGTATGCTGGGGGCTGCTTAAGGAGTCCAGAAAAAAGCATCATGAATCCATGRGGGAATGCAGGAGCTATCCTCCGAGAAGTGGGATGCAGAGCACGGCAGCAAGCACGGGGGTGCCTGTTTGGGCTCGGCTCGGCAGGGTGCAGACGCACCCGTGCGAGGGGGGAGCAGCACCCTGAGCCCAGCCACCACAGCCGAGGCCCCGCAGTGCCCGCGGCACTTAAATCTGAGCAGGCATTCACAGAGAGGGGCCCACGGGAGTCTGGTATCAGACCGCGGGATCTGCTCCCGCATCCACTGGAGAAGTCCTACTCTGCCCCCTTCTGCTGTGCGCTTCTTCGCTCCTCTCAGTGAGAACGAAATCTGGCTGAACGCCTGCCCTGCCTGGTACCTAGCATATGCTGTGATAACCCGGCAGCAAAATGCAACAACAAAAAATTTTTTACCTTATTTAGCAGCATAAGGCTGGCCCTGGTGCAGGGCATTCCTGGAACAGGCTGAAAAGCCAGGATTAAGTGCACTGCTTGAACTCTGGTTTTTATGGTGAGCACATCCACAGGGGTGAGATGCCATTGGGCCAAAGCATTATCACTGGTCCAGCTCTGCAATGTAGTTCTGTCTGCAGAGACTTGTTTGCTGTCTCTTTTATACCTCTCTGTCCTTGTTTTTCTTCTCTCTGTTTTGTTTTTTCTACTTTCAGAAGGATAGGGATCCCTCCGGCTCCTCTCTCCAGGGACTTGGACTTCGGCAGCAGTGCCAAGCAGGTCGGGGAGCCTTCCTCAGAGCCCAGCCAGAACCACTGCTGGTCCTGCACAACAGGGTTTGTCCCTTAAATAATAATATCTTTTTTAGTTTACCAACTTCTTAAATCTCTCTCTTTGGTTTCTTGTGTTTTGAATACATAATTGGATAATTTCCAGGGTGGAGAGCTACTCACTAATTGTATATACATGAATCACAACATCTTCCGTGCACTTGTCTTGGACCGAGTTCCCATATCCCAGAGGCCAGTTCACGCTTCCAGAGTCTGTTTACTTCCTTTGGTGTCATAACTGTAATTTGAAATTTTACACCATTTTGCATAAACAGATTTCAAAGCACTTTCTGCCACTCCTAGAAACAGAAGAAAATTCCCACCTGCCTTCCCTTTCTCTGTCTTGCCTCCTGCAAGTTCTTTTTTGTTTCTATATACATGTCGCAACTTGTCTGGCCAACCCAAAGACCCATTTCCTTCAGAGGAGGGAGAAAAACAACAAAAATGAACTTGCAGGGGAAAAGACAGAGAAAGGGAGGGAAGGCACCTCCTGAGTCGGGAAGAGCTGTCCATGCAAACAACGTCGTCTCCGTGGTGGGAGTCTCAGGACTCCCAGGATATCCTGGGTCCCAGGATATGGTGCCTCGACACTGCAGGTCCTGCAGACAGGCTCCAGCACTGGGGCTTCAAAGGCAGCAGACCTGAAGACAAGATCTGTTAGTGCAGAATGGTGCAAAATGGCCATGCCAATGGCAGCTCTCCAGCCCCTGCGCGTTTGGGTTGCTCAGACCCCATCTGGAGATGAAAGCTTCCTCATGGGGACAGGCAGGGAGCCCTGGGCTAGTGGCTCCCAGGGCTGGAGCTGGTGGGGTCCCACAAGCAAAGGGTATGCCAAGAGCTCCTGGTCCCTGCAGTGCCTCCACCAGAGGCTTCTCCTGCTGGTAAGAGCTTGGGCAGCTTCTCGGCTGTCCTAAGTAATGTCAAGTATCTCATCACAGGGTTGAGAGTACGATGTCACTCCGGCTGCTCTCCCCTTCCATGGCAGGTGGAAAGCTGCTGGGGGCTTCTCTGCAGCTGCTGAAATCCCAGCTGGGGACACAGCATGATAAGACAGCCTTTCCCTGGGGAGCCAGGTCCCCACCAGGCCTGGCTGGCTAAAGCTTCTCCGTTACATAGGTGCCAGGAGCTGATTTCAGGGTGGCTTGGGGTGCGCAATGGGACAATCTCACTTCTGCACTAAGCCAGGTTGGCTGCAGGTAGAACTTCATGGGTGGTGTGGCACTACCCTGTCCCAGCCCTCAGCTGGCTGGATTTTATCTGCAGCTCCAGCTTATTCTAACATGGGGGTTTTCTTTGCTGGCAGCACTCAGTGCCGTTGCCTCCTCTCCCTAGGGCCAGCCGAGCCTTGTCTCTGAATGGACAACTGAGTAACATGAGAAAATCCCGGCCAACGTAGCCTGTCCATATGTGCCCCGAATGCAGTGCTGCCTTACACCATGCATAGCGTGGGCCCAGCGCTGCCTCACCCCATGCACACCCTGTATGTGCCCCGCACGGAGGGCTGCCTCACTTGCCCACCCCTGGACATGCTGTGTAGCTCGTGCCACCTCACCCCCTGTATGCTTTGCATCCACTCCTGCCTCCTCGTGTGTGCCCGCTGCCCGTACACCCCATCCACACCTGCACGCGCCTCACAGGCAGCGCTGCCTTGTCCTCCAACCCCTGCAGCTCTTCACGCTCCATGTGCTGTGCACGCAYCCCAAACACCTGCCTTGCAGCTGCCTCATCACCCAGAAATGTGGGGGAGGCTTCATTCTTGCATGAAGCATTCAGAGCATGTCTGGTGCCCCCCGCCTTTGCCCTGGTTTCCCCCCAGCTCTCCTCCTTCCTGTCCTCCCACCCCTGCTACAGCTTCCTGTCCTTTGATGTGCCTCCCCTCCTCTGCTCCAGGGTACGAACTGCTTACCAGGTGGAGATGACTTCTCCCCACCCCACAATTAGGTGCAATTATAAGGTTATGCTTTTCCCCAAACCCTTGCTCTGGTGTGCACTGAAGGTGGATGGGCTCACAAGCGGAGTCGTGCTCTGGGCTAATGACAGGCGGGACATGGAGCAGGGCCCTGGTCTAGGCAGGCGAGCGGTGCTGGTGGGTGCTGGAGGTGGGATGACAGGAGGGTCCTGGTGGTGCTGGGGATGGGGTGGCCGCTGAACACGTCCTGGTCTGGTGGCCCCAAGCAGGGACTCAGCTGCAGGAGCCTGAGCCTGCTCCATTCCAACACAGGAGCAGCAGATACCTGGGCGCTTCCCGCTGTGGTCAGGCAGAGCCCAGAAATGTGCCCCTGGGGAAGGCGCAGCCAGCACTTGTGTGGAGACAGGTCCCAGCAGCTGGCAGCGAGCTCAGCTGGCAGCTCTCCTCATCTGTGCTTCAGGGCGTGCAGTGCCTCGGCACCCATGGGATGCCCCTTGGCTGCCAGCAGCCAGCAGAGGAGTGGGGCTCCATGCACTTCAGCCCCTGGGCTTCTGAAGGTGCTGCCTTTGGCTGGAGGTGGGACCCCTGTGTCTCCTACCAAAACATAGGTTTGCTTCCACTGTTGTTGGTGCTGGCTGYGAGGGAGCTGATGGCTACAGCAAAGCCCACCCCACATGTCATCCCCRCTGTCGCTGGGGCTCCAGGAGTGTCAGCTCTTGGTGGCTCCTGGCTCCTCATCACCTCCTGGCCACATCCCAGGTGAATGCACACTCCTGCAGCAGGTTTCATGGAGCATGGCTGGGTGAACGCCTCGCTGCTCCGGTGTGACTTTGGCCGCAGGGTGCCGGGAGCCAAAACTGCAGTGCCCAGCCACCTGGGCACGTCTCTGGCAGGACCAGCACTGCAGGGCAGCCCTTGGGTGCTGGGCAGTGCCTGGAGGCCAGAGCGAGCACGAGCCTCTCCTGCTGCAGCAGGGCGAAAGGCTTCATCAGAACCACTCCATCCAAGGGCAAAACGCTGCCACCACGGCCAGGGAGTCCTCGCTCCATCCTGTAGGAGAGTGCTCCATGTGCAGATGTGGATACGCACACAGTCACACCTGCATATGCTTGTCCTCACGCACACAGGGCAAATGCTCTGTTGTGGCCAAGGCTGGCCATTCTGCAGGTTGCTCTGGTTGCTCTGCATGATGCAGGCAGCCAAGCTCAGAAGAAAAACTGAGCTTGCTGGTCTGCTGTGGGGGGATGGATCTCACCTCCACAGTGCACTACGGCATGGCAGTGCTTGTACCATTCAGGTGAGGGCGTCTGTCCAGGGTTTTTCTGATTTCTAGCCTGTTTGTATCACAAGAGGTGCAGATGAATGTGGGGCTTGCAGAGGGTCTGCAGGACACCACTTTGACATGGGCAGCTAGAGCAACCCCATCAGGGACACGCACACGGTGGCTGCCAAACCGCTGAGGGAGCTGTGTGCAGGCAGGGAGAGCCCCTGCGTGCTCCTCTGCCCCATGCCACGCGCTGCCGGCACGGCCGTGGAGCGGGTGCTCCCCCAAGCTCTTCACCCCCGGCCGGTGCTTCTGGGTCTGCGTTGGATGAGCCGTGCTCAGCCGCGATGGCCATTGAGGTCCTGGGAGCACCTTGGCTGTGGCCATGTTTCAGGGTACAGCTTGGCAGCAGGGCCCCAGTAAGGGACAGGACTGAGCTATTTGTGGCTCTTGGGGTGGCATTTGGGCAGCCAGGGGCTCAAGAGTGTGTGTGTGCATGTGTGAGTAAGGCACGCGGTGCAGCGTGTAAAAACACACCTAGAGAGAAAGTCTCGACAGAGATTAGATTAAAAGAAAATGTAATTAAACATAGAGAGCATCCTGTCTGTTACTCAACTCTCCTTGCATAACTCTCCGGACCGGCTGCCTTCACAGATGGCTGCTCTGCTGTCAAAGTCATTTGCTGGGCACTGGTTGGAAAAACTGCCAGGTCAGCACAGAACTAATTTCACCGGCCTCTTTCCTTGTAGTGAGATTTAAAAGTCTAGAGGAAAAATTGCTGAGAGGTCTTGCATCTCCCCAGATGAGCCTGCGATGCCTCCCACTACTTCATCTTCCCCATGTGCTCCTGCAAGTGACTGATGGGGACGAGGATGTTGCAGYGGCCCGGAGGGTCTCCGGGGCTCAAGTGGTCCCTGGCAGAGGGGGTTGCACGTCCCCCCGGGAGCATGGTGATGGCTGCTGCTGGGCCAGAGGGAGCAGGACAGGAGCTGCTGCTGTCCCCAGCCCCTCTCAAAGGCTGCGGCACTTCTCTGCTTCCCCTGCCGTTTGCACCCAGGTCTGAGGCTCTTGTGGGCGGCCGAACCACAGAGAGCTCTGCAGCTGCGGAGCGATACCCAGACATGTGGGGTGCCTTTKTTTGCCTGGGTGAGCAGCCAAGTTGCAGCCCATCTCCAGCTTCGTACCAGCTGCAGATCTAAGGCAGCTGACTGGCCTGCCAAAAAAACAAAACACATCGAGGACCAGGGAGTGGCTTGTGCTAGTGCTGAATAATGATGATCCCAGCACGCTTATAAAACAACAAGGCGGAGAGCTCACGACAGAGCTGTTCCTTGCAGCCCTGGTCCTCCACAGAGCATCACTCCACCTCGTCAGCCAAGGTACGTTTCTGAATTAAGAGATTCAAAATGGGAACTCTGTTTGTGTCCACAGTGGGGCCCATGTCCTGTGGCTGGAGACAGACTGGGATTTTCTTTTAAACTTGGGGAAAATGCTACCGCTGCTCCTGCGGAGGAGTTTCTGGCCAGGGAAGCAGAGCAGCCCTGTGCTGCAGGGTCTGTAGGTGCCAACCTGCCCAAGCAGAGCCTGAAGCATGGGGGCAGCATCCTGGCTCCAGGGGCTGCTTGGGGGTGAGCAGCACAGCTCCCGCCTCTGCTCTGCAGGAAAACATGTCCTTTCCCGCCTCGCACCGTGCTTTTGGGGGTCAGTTCATGTTTTATTTGGTGCTGATTTGAGTCTCGACCAACTTCCCCACCCTGCGGTGCTGTGAACATCCTGGCACACGAAGACCCCCCCGGAGGCAGCTGCACTGTCCCTCCCACCGCCTTGCAGGGCCAGGCAGCCCTGGCACACGTGGGGATGTCCCTCTCGCCATGCAGGCTCCTGCATGTGTACACTGCTCGCTTCCGTGTCCCAGGGCCCCGGCTCTGCCCCAGCTCTGGAGCATGTTCCTTGTGCTCCAGCCTTTTATAGCAAACATCTCTGCATTTCCCCTTGCCTCAGCTTTGGACAGATGCCAATGCTCCTGCATGTCCTCAGGCGTTTATCACCCCTGCATCTTGCTAGGTGTCAGGTGTGGGTGATGGGTACAAGTACTCTCATCAGGCATGGCCTTGCTTCCTGCAGAGCTGCTGGGCACAGCCCGAGCACAGGCAGGGCTTGAGGCAGTTTGGGCTGGGGACTTATTTGGCACAGTGCCTTTGTGCTCTTCTCATGATCCTTTTCTCCTTGCTGTGCCCCCAAGGTGCCCTGCTGCAGACGTCCTGTCCTTCTTGCCGTATTTCACACAAAGTTCTGGCCCAGGGCGGCCCCAGCTCAGCTATTTTCCTCCTCCCCAGGTCCATTTCCTGCCTGCATCCCGGCGCAGCCATGCTGAGCACGGCAGTGCAGCTCTTGGTCCTGCTTGGCCTCCTCGGCTTTGGGAAAGGCCAGATGTTTCACATGGGACCATGCCCAGATCCACCAGTCCAAGAAGACTTCGATATCAACAAGGTGTGAAGAGCTTTCTAAAAATCTCACAGCAGGTAGCGAGTTAGGCTAAGGGGGCATGGGAGCAACAGCAAACTGCTGRGGTGCAGGGGGGGGCTTGGCGGGTCCGGTCTTGACGCCTTGTGCCAGAGCTGCCCGCGCGGGTCTGTGGCCCCGCTAACCCCCCACAGCCTCCTGTGCCACGGAGGTGGATGCTCAAACAAACCGAGCAGACGAAACTGTGCCRGCAAACGAGCTGGGCTGCTCTGCTTCAGCCCTCCTGTGCTAAAAGTGTCTCTCTGGACTTTCTTTTATCAGTATTTGGGGAAATGGTACGAGATAGAGAAGCTGCCCTCAGGTTTTGAGAAAGGAAGCTGCATCCAGGCAAATTACTCGCTGAAGGAGAACGGGAAGTTCAAGGTGATCAACAAGGAGCTGCTGTAAGTGTTTGCCTTCGGGCTGCGTCCTCACCGCAGCTGTGGCACTCCTGTCACCTCTCTTGCTATCCCAGGTGGTCATTTTTCTCCAAATTGCCTGTTTCTGGGTCTGGGGGTGCTGGGGAAGGCACCCTGTGATGGCAGTAACTCTGCTGGGATAATGGGCTTTGCTGCGGTTACGGCAGAGATGTGGGTCTCTGGTCTCTGCCTGTGCTTCCCTGGGGCTCAAGCAGGTCTCTCTCTCGTTGTCCAAGGTGAGTAGTGAGAAAATAGATCAAATGCACATGGTGACTCCAGCGTGAAATAGCCTGGGTCTCCCCCTTGACTGGTTTGTGATCCCCAGCGATGGCTGAGAAGCCGGATGCCCCGGGTCCTGTCCTGGGGGGGTTACAGGGATGGTTACGGGATGGCAGCCACCGCCTTGTGCCCCTGCGTGCTGAGAGGTGCCTGTGCCCTGTGCTCCTCTCTGTTCTGGAGTAAAGGGAGCTGATGAAAAGGGGCAGGGAAGGTGAAGCACATGGGTCATTTTCACTTAAGCAAATATTTGTCAGCCTTTTTCTGGAGCATTTACCTTGCACTGGTAGTAACTGCTGTGTAAGGGGATCAGCAATTGCTGCCCATTTAAATCACTGAGCAAAGTGAACGCACCAATTGTTCTCTTTATTATTATATCGTTTGCAATTATCCCGAGCTCTCCTGGCTTTTTGCATGGACAGATGCAGATACTAATTTATCTGTTTCCATCACCAGCCCCGGCTGCCATAGGGTGCTGCTGAATGAATGAGAGGGAGTGAGCAGTGAACGCAGCGCTGTCCCCTGCGCTCCTGGCATGGCATGGGGACTTTGTTCTGGCTCACAATAACAACAACGCAGCAACACATCCCTTATGTCCAACAGAGAGCAGTGTCCATGCCGCTCGCTGACCATGCAGTGCTGTCTCTGCAACTCCACTGTGAGGGCAGCGCCTGGCAAACAGCTGACCATTTATTTGCGCCTGCATTAATCTGCGGGAGATTAACCTGACCGTTGGTGTCACCACTTCAGCAGCTCAGTCAGGAAATATTTTGGGTCAGGTGTGCACTGTGCATGGCTCCAGCATCAGCCCCTCGACCTCTGCTGCTGGCAGCATTAGATTCTGCCTCCTTGGGTGTTAGTGTTTCACAGGGAAGCATGAAACTTTCCTGCCCCACAGGCAGCATCCAGGTCTTGAGGCATCTGGGGAAAAATGCAACTGTAAGATGGGCAGCCTGAGTCGTAGGGCTTGCTGCCAGCAGGGCAGTGCTCTGAACCAGCAGCAAAACAAACCCTGGCTCACCAAGCAGGGACAGGTAATTTGTGTGCGGAGGAATGTGCCGTGACCTAGAAAAAATGCAGGTGATTAAACAGACATGAACACATGCCTTCCACAACTAGCAGGAGTTGAGCTGCTCCCTGGCACATCCGAGATCAGCGCTGGGATCGTCCCGTCCCTTACGGAGGGGTCTTCCTCTCCCTCTTCTCTGTCACCATCCCGTCCCCATGGCACTGAAGCGCAGCCCGCTGGCAGGGGCACTTGGAGAGCGGCACCCTGGGGGGCTGGGGTGGTTTAACCGGGGACAGCATTTGACCCGCTGCGCCTGGCCCAGGACCTGGTGTGCCCTGGGCGCTGCTGAAACCGTCCCCACGGGCGAGCTGTCCCTCTGGAGATGCTGCGGTTATCTGGTACGTGCATCAGCCACCTCTTGGCAGGTGGATGTGTCAGGAGGGATGATTTAGTGGAAGCAAAAAAACCCACATGATTTCAAACTCACCTGATTTTATTTCTCGCCTTGTCATTCTCCCCTTAGTTCCAATGGCAAAGTCAACGAAGTTGAAGGAGAAATTATGCACATGGATGTAAAGGAGCCGGCCAAGCTGGGTGTCCGCTTTAACTGGTGTAAGTGTGTGGCTGGGAGGCTCGCAGCCTCCGCCAGCTCCCCGGAGCCCGCCGGCCTCAGCAGTGCTGTGGTGCAGGCATCGCGGGAGGGCAGCGCTTGCAGGCACCACTGCCGTGTCATCAGGGGTGCAAAATTAGCAAAGCAAGAGGCAAAGCTCCCTTTGGTGACTTCAGCACAGCACGATGGGGCAATGGCAAAGGATTAGGACAGACGTTGTGACCAGCACGCAGTAGTTTGGTGATATTTATACATCATTTACACCCTGCAGTGGTGGAGGACTCTTCGCCAGCTGATCTCAAAGCAAGAAAGATCAGCAGCATTACCGTCCCTCCAGGTCGTTTCACAGATGGGGACAGGGAGGGTGGGAGGTGGGGGAGGCAGCCCCACAGCCACTCCAAGGGCCAGGAACAGGCTTATTTTTCTGAACACAGCGGTATAGCTACTAGCCCACCCTGCCTCTGCTTACAAGCGCCTTTTAATAACCATTAATAATATGGTTTTGTTTGCTTTTTCTTCCCTTGTCAATGTAACACACGACAGGGGCCTGCCGAGGTGCAGCGCATTTTATTCACGTTGCACAGCACTTCCCTCTGCCTGCAGCAACACTTTAGAAAGTGAGCGGAAGTCTCCCCTTGGCTCCCTTTTTATTCTGCTCCTTCACACCTTTTCTTTGGCTGTTTCATAGCACTCACACAGATGGGTTATTTGGAGCAATGGGTGGAGCAGGGGTACTTGCAAAGGAGATAGATAAAATTATTATTCATGAGCGCAGCCAGACCTTATTATGGGCTGTTAAGGCATCACCTGCAGCCATTTCACCCGCAGCGTGCGCAACCCCAACCGTCCTCGCCGGACGCAAGCCCCAGAGAACAGCGCCTGACACTCCTAAGCAGATCAGAAATAAATCCCAGGGCACTCATGCCTGCCTGATGGTTTGAAGCTGGAGTGGCTGCCCCTCATCAGAGCGGATGCTTTGGGTGTAGCAGCCTGAGGGAGAACAGAATTTGGCCCAGGTGGCTGGTGCTGGTGGGATAGGCTGAGCCATGCTGATTCCCACCGCCCAGGCTCCAGCTGGCTCCATGGGACAGGGCACCCAGGGCAGTGGGTGGTGAGGAAGGAGGTGGTGGTTCGTGCTCCTCAGATCACCAGTGTCAGCTCCCAGCCCTACAGCTCCTTCCCGTCAGCAAGCACCCTCACACGGGTGCGAGCTGGGCTGGCTTTCAATGGCCTGGCCGAGCTGTTCAGGTCATAGTGTTAACTTTCCAGCAAGTCCTTCCTAGTCAGGACTTCGTGGCTTTCTCGAGTCCCTCTGGGCAGAACAAGGAGTCCTGATAAGCTTTTATAAATTATAGCTCCTTGTACTGACCACAATTATGCGGCTCAGGAGCAGCAAAAGTGGGAACAGCACCAGGAGCCGTGGCTCTAGTGCTGCAGAGCAGTCCAGAGTCGTTTACCCATGGCGTTCACGGTGCCCTTCTTTCTCCTAGTCATGCCTTCTGCCCCTTACTGGGTCATCTCCACTGACTATGAAAACTATTCGCTGGTTTACTCCTGCACCAACATCCTCTGGCTCTTCCACATTGACTACGCCTGGATTATATCAAGAGCTCCCGAGATGCACCCAGAAACCGTGGAGCACCTGAAAAGCGTTCTCCAGTCCTACAAGATTGACACCGAGAAAATGATGCCCACAGATCAACTTAACTGCCCTCCTGAGATGTAACTCCCGGCACACAGTGACACAGCGCCAGACCAGTGATGAACTTTGTTGCTTTCTTTATTATCCATTAGAATTTCTCTATGTAACAGAGAAATGTAATAATCCTTTTGCTAACGGTAGTTTGCCAGCCCTGAGTTACTCCTTGCTGTTGTTCCCTCTATTGCTCACCCTGCTTTTTCGTCTCACTCTGACTCTTGCAGAGTAACTGACTGATTCAAAGCTAATGGGTGAAGAATAGAAACCCTGAAGTGCAGACGTGAAGCTCTGCTGTTGCTGTGAGTCCTCCAGTATGTGGATGGGAAAGGGTATGAGATGTGATGTGCAAGTATTAGTCCCTGGGGAAAACCTTTCGTCATGTGCCCGCAGGTTTGTTTCCCATTTTTGTCTTGATGCTTCTGGGCCTGCTAGGAGTCTAYGGTGTCTGAGCTACATCGCAGGCACTGCCTTCCCAGCGGCAACGCCCAGACACGGCGGGTCGGTCCTGCAGCCTGGGAACTGAGACTGGGGGTCTCTCCTGTTTTCTGGTGCAGGCCTGTAGGTGTATGTTACTGCCCAGCCAGCAGACCTCCTCGCTAGAAATCAGATCTGGCCCTTTGTATTTAAAGTCTGAGAAGTCTAAAAATGTCCAGAAATTCAGCATCGCTCCATCCCCACTGTCTGTATGTGACTTGCCTGAAGTGAGGCTGGTCCTGCACTCCCAAGGGGTCAGCTCTGAGAGTACCCGTAAGCAGACAGAGAGAGGCGGGTCTGCTCCCTTGTGCTCTCCTCCCAAGGCTTTTCCCGAACACCGAGGGACGGCAGGCTCCGCCTGACATCCTGCTCACTGCTTTTGTATGTGTGACTGCCTGCTGGCACTGCATCTGCCCTGGCAGGTGTTCACCAGGCACCGCGACAACTCTGCTTGAATAGCATTGATGCAACTCATTAAAAATGAAATCAAAATATCTGCTTCGGGGCTTTTGTACCTTCCCTGCTGCATGACCTTTTCGAGCAGGCTGGGAGGGGGGGGCTCGGCGTGCAGGGTCTTCCGCTCCTCTGAGGCTACGGCACTGCAAGAGTGGGAATGCAATGCAACATGAGCAACCATGTCTGAAGTTAAATGGTTTGCTCCAGGAGCCTGGAGGTCTTCCCAGCTCTCTGGGATCGGATGTGTGGGCTTCACCCGTCGTCTGAGCCACGCCAGCAAACCCATGTCGTGGCTTTGGCTGGAGGTGCCCCCATCTCCTGCTGCTTTTATTGACATGAAGAAACAACGATGTGGACATAGAATACTGTAAATCTGCAGGAAATGTTCTACGCTTACTGTGGTGGGACCCCGATCGGTGTGGGTGTGCAGCAAAGCGCTCTCTTGCCCTGGGAGGGCTACGGGAGCTGGGCAGGGAGCCATCATTTCCCTAATCTTCACCAGTCGGAGGAGGCTGAGATGGGAGGGAGGCCTTGCAGGGGTCAGAAACAACTGCCATGTTTAAGCCATTAGCCCTTTAAACTTGTAAATCCTAATGCCATGGTTCCTGTGACACAAAATCAAACACTCCACCCGCATCCTGAGGCTGTAAGGATGATGGAGGACATGCCAGGATGCTGGCAGCTGCACAGTGGCTCCCAGGTGTGTTAGATTTTGGGGGTAGATCGTTTCATCACTGCTTCATCAGATTCCTATTTTCTTCCTCGTACGGGTGGTGATGCTGTAGCCCCACAGCCCCCCGCAGCCGTGCTGCCAGCCCACGGCTGTGCAGGCACTGAGCCCCTGGGGTGGGAACCCACAGCCGCCACAGGAGGGGTGCCCACCGCCCCTGGATCCGGCTGGGAACCGGGGTCTGCAGCTCCTGCGGAGGGACGGGAGCGCCTCACGCAATGGCAGAAAGCCACCATGTCCCAGCCCTCCGGACGCCACGCCGTCTCCTTCCTTGTGTCACGGAGACCTATGACAAGCCTGGGTTGCTCTGCCAAAGACTGCAGTGCCAGGGCACCACACGGCAGCCGCAGCACCCACAGCTGGCAGCACAGGGGGGCGCGGGGGACGCCTCGCCTCGCCTCGCCTCGCCTCGCCTCGCCTCACCGGGGGCTGCGTGGCGCAGCAGCCGCCTCTCCCGCCAGAAACCGCGCCCACAAGCCGCGCCCGCCTGTCTCCGTCTGCCAGCAGACGTCTCCAGCAAAAGAGCACGCGTGCAAGACGCCACGCGTGCGCAAGAGCGCCGCACGTGCATAAGCCTCGCTCACGCCCAGGGGGGCGCAGAAGCCCCCCCCCCCGCCTGTGGGCAGCTGTGCACGAACCGCCCCCCGTGCATGGGCACAAGCCCCGCGCACACGCATGAATCCGTCTGTCAGAGCTCCCTGTGCGGGTGCAAGACCCCCCGCGCGTGCGAGCGCCTGACGCGTGCAGGAGCCCTGCGCACGGGCCGGAGCCCCACGCGCGCCCCAGAGCCCCACGGGCGGGCAGCGGCCCCGCGCGCGTGCCAGGCGCCGGCAG
>JAYKAV010000999.1:61437-78703 GCA_035582835.1 Phoebastria nigripes | reverse complement strand
GGGCGGGCGGCGCGGCGATGGAGGCGCCCTCGGTGCCGGCCGCCTCGACGTCGGGCGCGGCGGGGCGCGGGCCCATCAAGGGCATCCTGAAGAAGGGCGGCGGCAAGCTAGCGGCGGGGGGAGCGGCCCCCGGGGCGCGGCGGGCCAGTCCGGCCCGCGACGAGGACGAGCATGAGCATGGGTGAGGGCCGCGCCGAGCCCGGCCCAGCCGCGGCCCCGGTGGCGTGAGGCGGCGGCGGGTCCCAGCAGGGCCTCCCCTCCGGCCCCGCTGCATCCAGCCGTCCCGCCTTTCCTCGGGGAGGGAGGGCCTCCGCGGAGCGGCGTCTCCAGCTGGGGTTTTCTGGGCTCTCCCGTTTTTTAGGGGTGCTGTTGAGCGGGCAGAGCAGCAATGGGGTGAGCGGGTTACTGGGTCGTTCCCGTGTGCTTCCCGTGCTGTGGCGGTCCTGGGGCACAATTCCACGTGTCCGTGGTGGTCAGGCAGCGGAAGCACCCTGCTGAGGCTGGAGTGCCGCTCGGAGCGGGGCCTGCGTGAAGCAAGGGGGTGCCGGGGCTGTGCACCCGGGTGGAGAAAGCGAGGGCTGCCTGAGCGAGGGGAACAGAGGAGCTGTAGTCGTGACTCTTACCAAGAGTGCAGTGTGGCAGCTGAAAGAGCTGATGTGATTCTTTGCTGTTTATGAAATATTAGCAGAAGCAGTGTTATCTTTAAATGCTCGTTCAGAAGGACAAACAGGAAGGTTTTACAGTTGCTACGAGGATAGTTTACAGTTTGGGAAATACACTTTGCCATGGGAGATTTATTGTCAGTCGTCTTCTCAAAGGTAGCTSATTTCTCTGTAACCAGAAGCGTGTCCCTGGGGGCAGGACCTCTCCTGAGTTGAAACGTAAGAAAGATGTATTCTTGGTTGTGCAAGATTCATCTGTAAAGATCTCACACTTGAGAATATGCACTGGCCATGTGGTTTGTATTTTGAATGACAAGAAAATCTTGGTTTAATTGTAACATGCTGAGTTAGTCCAAATATGCAAGAAGTGGTCTTTAGGCAGCCAGCAGCTGCCCTTGACCAGTAAGAATTCTTGCACTTTTCCTGATGTTAGCACCCAGTATGTGCTGCCTAACATTGCTCTGAGACTCCATCACATTGTGATGACTGGGATTTGATCTGAACTCTATGTTTCTAAAATTGCCTTTGACGGTTTTCTTCGTTTGGGACCTCACTCTTGCAAGGAGACAAATAATGATAAAATAAAATGGACATGCAATTTTTTTTTTTTTTTTGTATTATGGTAATAATCCTTTCCTCTTTGCCTAGTTAAGTCATGAATATAGTCTAAAGGCAGCAAGGTAAGAACGAAAAGTTTTTGGTTTGCTGTGTTGCCTGTGTTAGCTGCTCCTGCTTTCCAGGGAGAAGTTATTGCAACTGAGGGAATGAGATGATGTTTTTGAAGGAGGTGAATGTAAGTAGCAATATGCTACACAAATGTTGTGATTTTTTTTTTTTTTTTTTTTGCTGTTCTTTAGTTTTAATATAATGTAGCACAAAGTGTTTACTACCACACCAGACATAAAGTAAAACTGGCTGTTGGTAGCCTCTATTTAATTTTTTGCAGTCTCTTTTGTACCATCTTGAAGAATGATCAGAAATTAGAGTACAAACTGATGAGCTGAGTATATGGTGTATTGGTTATAGTACACAGTAACTTCTTGCAAAGCAGTTAAGTGGGCAGGAGTCCCGCTTCTATTTCCTGTTTACCAATGTAAGTCAATAAAGTCAATTAGATTAATTCTGAAATTGCCTTGCAAGGTAAAAGATATTGGCTAAACCTGGCAGGCTGCATTAGAAGATGTCCTGGAAATATCAGTATATGGTATTTAAAGCTGGTTTGTGTGCAGGTATTATTTTTGGTTGGGAACAGTTCATTTAAATCAGTGTTATTTCTGACTTCAGAAAAATAATTTTGTACTTAATGATAAGCAGTACAGCTGTGATTTTCCTTGAAGATTAAAAACTAGCTTATAAATTAAGGTATCTGTTTTCTTTGTGCACCTCTATCAGCAGCCTCTCTGCTTATTTCTAATATGAAATTCAGATCTGAATATCTTTAAAAATAGCTGCAGATAAAAGAGCTCATTGTGTCAGCTGTCATCTTCTAAAGCACCATGTTCAGTAGAGCTCTCATGTATTTGCATCGTTACTGACCTTCCACTGTTGTTAGTGATGATAAAATTCTTTGGAAAACTTCCTTAATGAAAGTATGATGCAAGAGGGAAGCTTGTGAAATTGGGACACCACTGGAACTGCATCCTAAGAGCTGAGATCATGGTTTAACGGTAGATAAGTTCTTGGCATTCGTGGTATATGGTATTTTTTTGTTTCAAGGCTCCTGTAAGAGCCTGTGAACCATCTGATCTGGCATTTTACAAAGTAACTAAGCAAGTGTGTGTGTGTAAAAAGCCGTGTTGGAACAGGCAAGAGAAGAGTCTGCTATGGTGGGAGCAAGTGAGGTGTGAGAGGTGTTCCTTTGAGTAATATTGCTGCAGAAACTGCTTGCCTGTCAAGGTGTGGTCTCAAAATAAATGATTATATATATTTAAAGATGTGAGAGAATACAAACGAGCACTGCTGAGATTTTTCAAATCTGATTTCCCTAAGGAAGATTAGATTTCATATTTCTGTATCTGAAGGGGTGTCAGGAAGCCTTTTCCTGTGATGGTCCTAAGCTCTATTATTAATGTTATGCTGCTCAGGCATGGCTAAGCATGCTAAACTGGAGACAATCAAGGGAGGTGTGTGTTTTTAGAGCACCTAGTCACCCTCCTGTGATGGCTTTTTACACGGAGGGGTAAAATGACATGTTTGTCTGTTTGCCACTAATGATAACTTTTTTCCTAGCTGAATTTTAAATTGTGCTTTGGGAGATGTTCCACAGCCAAGGCTTTTAATGTTGGAATCTAAGTTTAAAGAAATGAGTGTGGAAAAACTAAACCACTAAAATCTTCCTCAGTCTTGTATTTATAAGTTATTGAATTGCTAGCTGTAGGCTGTCTAATTTTGAGAGCAGTGTATACCAAAGAGATTATTCTAAGGTTGCCAATATTATTATTAGGTATTGAGTTGTGAGCCCAGGCAATAAACCTTGATGTGCTCTGGGCAAGCGTGGTGAACACAAAGCACATGATGGGAGTTTCTCCCATCTGTCATAATTCCTCTTCAACTAAGCTCTGTCTCTTTATAGGGGCTGCGTACCATTTTTTGACTGCTGTGGCTACTAAAAATTCTCATGCGCTTACTRTGTAACCATATGATCATCTTATGTTAGTCATAGATGAACTTTAAGCAGGTGTTTAGCTGATGTTTAACTGGTGATTTTTTGACTCCTAAATAGACAGGTTTGAATAACCRGCATTCCTAGACTAGAGCTCTTGCTTTGTCATCATGAAGCTCATGACTCTCCACCCTGCCAGAGCAGGCAATCTGACTCGTGTGTTGTCCGCTTAGGTTGCAATTCTTGTGTTGCAGTTTGAACAAAATGATTAAATAGATCTGAAACCTCAAACATGAGAGTTTGGTGTTGGTTACTATATGCTAAGGGGATTAAACTCACTTAATTTGTATTCATTTCTGGAGTATAAGTCTGTGGCATGTAGGATTCAGCATTAACTCCCACATCTATTTTTTTATCCCTTTAGTTTTTTCCCATTGTATTATGCAGTGCTTTCCACAAATGTAAAATTTAGTTTGTGCTTGGAATTTTGCTTTATCAGTTTTGTTTTACAGATAGCATTCTGCTCAAGAGCAGTTGTATTATTGAGACTGAATATATTTTTCAAATCAGGTAATTAGTTATTGGAACAGTCAGTGTTTAAATAAGAGAAGTTAAAAGTCTTCTAGCCAACTGCCTCCCCAAAAAAACCCCAAAACAAAACAAAAACCAACAAAGCCCTGTAACATTTTCTTCCTTGAATAATAATTTGCAACACTTCAGGAATATGTTAATGCATAAGGTAATATTAAATTATTTTACTATTCTAAAGTTAAATTTCTTGGTTTAGTCTAAGGAAAAGACCACCTTGTATGAAGCTTGCAATAACCTTTTTAGAGAAAATGTGGAACCTGGTAGGTTCTGTTGATTAAATGTTTCTGTGGCTTTTAGATCCTCTGGCCACAAGGCTATTGCTTTCCTTGTGGCTTATATATTTTGTCAGTCCGGGTGGACTTTTGTTTCTGCAAATATACATAAAGTGATCCATTCTCTGATTAACTGAGGAAATTCTAAATAATGTAACATCACTGGTGCCTGTGTAAAATGTGAAACTCCCTCAGCTTAATTACAGCAGTGAATCAGTTCTGGTTTATGATTCCACTTTAGGATGACAAAAGCAGTATTAATAACCAGCTTGTTCAGTGCTATTTATTTTACTGCAGGAAGTTATTTGTTGGTTGGTATTGTTTATGCAA
This sequence comes from Phoebastria nigripes, assembly GCA_035582835.1. NCBI lineage: Eukaryota > Metazoa > Chordata > Aves > Procellariiformes > Diomedeidae > Phoebastria > Phoebastria nigripes. The sequence continues at coordinate 74,246 of JAYKAV010000999.1, read as the reverse complement.
CAGTTTCGCTAATAATCATAGCAGCTCACTGAGCAGAGGTGAGGTGGAAGTTAGTTGGTTTTGTTGAAGTGTTGTGGGTTGTAATAAGAGGAAGAATGATTTTACAGTAACTTGTAACAAGAGCAAACAGTTTATGGGACAGTGATTGAACAAGGCCGGTAGTCTCCTGAGAAAATATATGTATGTATATGAATAAGAATACATTTATAGATCACTGAGTTTATTTAGCTATTGTGAATTGTTAGGGAAATTAAGTTGCTTTGATAATTTGTCATGACTTAACTAAAGTATGTATAGAACAGTGTTTAATAGCCATACTTTGAACATGCCTATGTGTCATAACAATATTCTTTGTGCATAGTATGTAGTAGAGGTCAAAAGAAATTCTAAATGTTCCTTTTCTGTGGCCAAACAGAACTAATTGTTTTTAGAATATAAGAAAATTTAACTTTTTTTTCTTATTTCAGTAAGAAATCCCAGAAGTGGGATGAAATGAACATCATAGCCACGTATCACCCAGCAGGCAAAGATTATGGCTTGATGAAAATAGATGAGCCAAGTACTCCTTATCACAGGTAGGCTTGCTAAACTGTTGTCCTAAATGATGCCAGGTGACATAGTAGTTTTACGGCAAAATTGACTTTGTGGATATTGTAATATTTACTATAGCTGATTGCCTGACAGACTGTGCAGGCCTACTGGATATATGCAGCATATTCAGATTTACAAAGCTTCTAAATAAAGGCTTACAGCTATCAAGGAGAACTGTCAAAAAGGACAAAGTCAATTTTTTGAAGGTTTATGTCTAGCAGGCTTTAGGCTTTGAATGGAATAAATAAGTCTGACTTGTATTGATTTTTATTTTTTTCCAGTTAACTTCCGTGTACTAGAATATAAAGTAATTCATATCAATATTTAAATCAGATTTGGAAAGTTTTTAAAGTATTAAAGGAGTCTTTTAATTGAGTGTTGTATCAAGCAAATTTTAAGCAGCAAATTATTGATAAAGGCTACCTTCTTTGTTTGCCTTCCAAGCATGGTAGGAGAAGATGATGAGGATGCAGTGAGTGATTCAGAATCAAATGAGCCCTTAAAAGCAGATGTGTTAAGTAAAAAGTAAGTATTGTCATAGAAAATTGACTAAATGTTAAGATAATTTTCTCTTTCCTGGAGTATTTTTTCTTTATGGAAAGGTGTTGCTAGTTTCTCTAGAAGTCAAACTTTTGCTATTGTCAAATTAAGTAGTGTTTGGTGTTTGATAGTGCCACTGGTACTTTAAAACTCTTGCAGGTTATTAGTACACATAAATATGGCAAAAATAATGAACAAAGCAGTTTGTATGAGTGTTCTGAAATTTAATGTATTTTAAATAGTGAAAAACTTGCTGCTTCAGTATTTTGTATTGCATGTTTTATGTAGACTAGCAGCTGCAGCTGAAGGTAAAGGACCCAAGATTATAGCAAAGCAAGAGGAAAGCAGTGAGGAGGAGGAGGAAGATGAAGAATTAACACCTGAAGAACGAGGTAGGCATAAGTTGTTTTCTTTGTTTTGTTTTGTTTTTTTTTCCCTACAAATAGTTTCAGATTTTCAGTAAGAAATATTTGGGAAGAAAAAGTACTGTCTAACAGAAAAATGCTGTCATTTGAAAATGGAGATAAATAGTCTTTGAAGGGTAAGTAAAAGATTGAACAAATAYATTTTGTTTGTAATCGGGACTGTTTGGTTTGGGATCTACGTATAAACAGGAATTTGCTGTTACTGGCTGCCCCCTTGTGTACAAGCTTAAGGTGTGGAAATTCCTCTTAAACCTAGACTTCTCAAATAAAAAACTCTTCTGGTTTTGGGGTGAGGGAGTACTTAATCTGAACATATTTCAGGTAGACTTAACAATTCAATGAGTACCGCTGCAATTAAGATGCTACTAATTGCTTGCAAACATACAGATGATATTTCTGTTGTTTTCAAAGTAACTGGTAGATGGATCCAGCAGGAAATCTACATTCATTCCTAAGCAAATTGCCTCATGCATCTTCAACAGAGATGTTGTTTTGTGTTAGCTTGGGCTAGAACATTTTGAGGAAACAGTCAAACAATAATACTTCTAAGGTTTCAGGCTTGTGTTATCTAGCTGTTGCTTCTCATCTTTCCTGGCCCCAACTTTGAGCATGTAACCTTACTATTCTAAAGGAAGGAAAAAACAGTGTTGGGGCTGCCAATAAGMAAAGTTTAACTTAATTATAATGCGTTACTGCTAGACCTGCTAATGTTTAATATATGGAGCGAAGTTCGGCTTCAGGCCATGGGGAAAGTGGAAAATATTTTCTTCTACATGTGGTAAATATATCTCTCATAACTGGCCTTTGGTAGCTAGCCAGGAGTCAAGTCTGACATCTGCAAAAGTTCATCTTCTATCCCACCAGTACGTCTCAATTTGTCTTTAACTTTACTTAGAAGCAAGGCTTGCGAAACTTTGGAATTTCGTATGCTGTTACTAGGTGCTTCTCTTGGTTCAGAAGACAGGTTCTTTTAAAAGTGCTTCAGCCATTCCAGTCCATTTATTACTAGCCTTTTTGTAAGTCAGACTCATTTAAAAGAACGCTCCACTGCTTGAAGAAAATAATTTTAATTCAGTGATTGCTTGATCATATAATCAATGGACTTTCAAGGTAGGAATAAATTTGACCTAGGAAGCAGTTAGTTCCTCTCTGAAGAGGAAATAAGTTGATTTTTTTTTTAAAAAAAAAAGGGAAGAAATAAACATTTGCATTTGTTTGTCCACAGAGAAAAAGAAACAGTTTGAAATGAAGAGAAAAATGCACTACAATGAAGGACGAAACATCAAACTGGCAAGACAGCTCATTGCAAAAGAACTACATAGTGAAGAAGAGGATGATGATGATGAGGATGAAGAGATGCATGATGCTGCAGATGTAGAAACAATGAATACAGAAGCTACCGAACATGGTGAGCTACTGATTAATCAAAAAGCATGCTTAAGTACTGGTGGTCCTTTCAGCTGTTGGGAAATGAACACACTCAAGCGTGAGAATCAATAGAAAGGGTACAGTATGTATGTAACGCTTAATGTGCAATACTGCATGCTGTCTTGATAGGTAGATTTGTAGCATGGTACCAAAACCATCAGTATTGCTAACTAAGTGTGTGGGCTTTTGTTTGTTGTCATATAACAGAAAAGCAAACACCTCTGCTTCGTACTGTTTCCCCAGCATGACTGACGTTTGGTAGTGAAGTTGCCAGCATCCTTTTTAAAGGAAGAGTTGTCTTGTACAGAACACTTAAAGCAGTGGCCACACGGGAGAGCCTGGCCTTATGTTGTGGTTCAGTTCCCATTCTGCTCCCAAACCATCAATGGTGCCAGCAATGGGAAACTAGCACAAATGTTTCCTCCCTGTTGAGAGGAGTGTATCTAACTTCCTAAGTAAGAACTTCTGCTTGTCTTACTGTAATGTAAAACTGCTGTTAGGACTTCAGTATACACTTGTCCTTAAGCAGTAATGTTCATTTCTATAGTATGGGATAAGATCCTCAGCTTTGCTTTTCGTGCAGCTACTGGAAGAAAGTCTGGGACTTTTAGCTGGGAGCTGTTTCTGGAACCTGCTTCAGGGCTGTCTCTTGATAGGAAACTCATAAAACTAGAGAGGCTGACACCACCTCTTTCATCTTTAAGCTTCTCTCTGGGTGAAAAGGGTAGACTGTAACAAAAGTTTTGATTTTTGTGGTGGCCTTCTGGTGAATAATTACAGCTGTTCACTACCCACCTCTGTGTGTAACAGCACTTCAAACAAGTTTTGGTATTAAAAAGATAGACATCTGTTGCTCATGAGACGAGTGGCAATAAAGTCTGTAAGCCTCATTCATCTGTTGCTTGGCAAAGCTATGAGACGTTAGCACAATCTGCAGACTTGGGAAGATGCTGCATGGGTTTAACTTGGTTCACATTTGCTTTTCACAGTCATGTGAACTAGGAACTCTTCTAAAATTAGTTTAAATTTCACACAATAAAAAGATGATTTGCAAAGTTCCGTGTTTAAGTTCTGTGGATTGCACATTTTAGTCCCATTATTTATTACAGGAGGACTAATGCCTTCATAATTGCTCCGAAAGGGTCATTTGGTATGTGTCTGAGACCCATTAATGGACTGACTTTATCCAGTAACTTACCATACGCCTTATAATGGCTATTTACTAGAACTTCACTCTCCAGGGGAAAGGAGGGCTCCAATAGGCAACCTTATGACCTTTCTCCATGGCTTGAAGCTGCCATCTCTCTGCACTCTGCTGTAAAACAGAGGCAACTCCGCTCCCCAGCTGCATTCTCCAGTGGAAAGAAGGCACACCTTTGCAGCATTTTTCCATCTCTATTGTTGAAGTCCATTCCACCTTGCCTCATAACCAGCTTCAGAGCCACAACTGGTAATTATCAATTTTAGACTGCTCATGGCCAATAGATTCCATAAATGTAACTGTGTGCCAGTTTATCAACCCATTAACTAACTGGTTCGCCTCCACACCACGGCATATAGAAATACTTTCCATTAACTTGATGTAGTTCTCAAATCTTCATTTTTGTTTTGTATCATTCTGCTTAACAAACCTTGATGTTTCATTATCTCCTAATCTCTGCATCAACTATCATAGCTTTTGGTCTCTGTACTTGATCTGTTCTTCTGAGGTTAAATACTGGTCTCACTTTTGTAGCAGCTGGTGAATTAACGCCCTCAGACTGATCATGTGTGATTCTTTGTGGCAGGGTTGGTCAAAGGATGATGGAATACGGACAAAACTGTTAATAAACCTCTCTGTCTTCTGCCACTGTCCACGTTTTAAGAAATTCCTACATTGAGATGATAAATATTCAGCAACATAGCTGTGTTAAAGTAATGTCAAAGTTTTACTGAARTAACTTTTTTGACATGACATCTCCATCACTTTCTCATCTGTATTCTGAGGGCACAAAAGAATCTCCTTATTCATAAATGTTAATTAAACAGATATTAGGGCTACAGGACATTTCTCAAATAGCTGGTTTTAACACTCGCTACTTGGGTTTTTTGCTAGTCTGTGCTTTTGGTCAYGCCGTGCTTTTGGTCACATTAAGCAATTGGGTATTTAAAACAGTATTTCAATTTGGTTGTTTCCTTCGTGGAAGTGGATCAAAATGCTATTAATATTCTTGTTCCTGAGATTCCCCTGTTAGGACTGTAAGCGTGTGGAAAGATTATTCATCTGGATACCTTTAGAAGAGCTCTTCGACTTCAAATTGTTGTATCTTAAAGTGCTTTCTTATAGASCAGAAAAGGAGGGTTTTCTTTACTCAGTGTATTGGGTGATGCAGGAGCTGATTTTTGTGATGGCTTATTTTGGCTTCACTCTGTTAAAATGACTAACAGCTCTGATGCTTGCTTTTAACTGCAAAGGAAATGTCTGTCTTTTTCTGCATGTTGTATTGTAGCTACATTTTGATAATTTCTTCCATTCGACATCAGTTCTTCTGAAGTTACGGAGATCATCTGGTGATGTGGCTACCACTCACCTATTATGTCTGAGACTGCCAATCTATGTAAGTGAGAGCTGGCATGCAGTGTCTTTTTATTCCAGTGGAATAACATGACTTCTAYAGTACTAATGATCATTCCGGGTAAAGACGTGACATAAGAGGCATTTCTTAGTGGTCTGTTGTGACTGTAGGGCTCCACTGGCTCCTGGGTTGTTTTTCAGGCAATTTGAGACCCTCTTCTCACTTGGAAATTTTTTTTGACCATGAAGATCCCTTAAAGGTTCTGTGCTTCTCTTATCCAATGCTCCTTTGTACCCTCTAATCCTGTCTGTTTTGTATTTGAGTAAAACTAACAGTACTTTTCTAATCTCTACACTCTTCTTTTGAAGAAGGGGCTAAAGACTTAGGACAGGTTTTTAAGAAGGCTTCTGTCAGATACCACCAGGTCTGCTAATATGAGTTGCGCTTCTTGGTTACAGACTGAGATTTCTTGCTCATCGAAATGAAGATGGCCAGTCCAGTCAGTGATGGTGAGAACTGTTTGTATATTTTTGCCCCTGTATTCATCGTGGGCTACCAAGTGTTTTAAGTGGATGGGTCATTCCTTTCTTGCCTCAAGTAGCTGCAACCTATCCCACGCATAATGATTCTAGCAGCCAAGCTTTTTGGCAGAAAAGAAAGTTCAAGTTGTAAGAGGCTGCATTAGGATTGCTTGCTTCAGCATTCCGGCTTCTCTGGAATTTCTCTGGCTACTCCCTATTTATGACTCCATGAACGATGTAAATAGACTTTGCCAGCAAAATATTGACCTTTGTTCCTCTCCACAAACACTTTTCCTTTAAAAATTCTCTTTGAAGTCACTGAAGGAACGATTCCTGATGTAGGTAGATTTAAGCATGATGATTTCAATGCAGACCTGTCTTTACTTCTGCTACACAGAAGTATCACATTACAAGGGCGTGATCTATAGCAGTTCAATTGACAAGCAGTAAAACTATTGTTCTCTCCTTACGGTTCATTTAGCATTCATTGCTATGATAACCCTGCTCAGATACTGCTAATCAGCTTAGCTGTCAGCTGACTGGGTGTGCTCTTTTGGCCTTTGGTAGATGGAGAATACACTGTGTTTTCTTAACCACGGTGAGCATCACCCTAAAAATGACTTAAGTGAGAAGGCTGGGAGCATACACAGATTGGTTCTGCTTGTTAGCTATGCCATTCACTTGTTAAACTGCACTTGTTACCAAGTCTAACTTGTGGTGAGGCCTAACTGGCCTTTTTTAAAGAAGATTATCATCTGGATGTGGTTTTCTCTGATTCTTGCCTTATGCCGCTGAATTTTCAGGTGTGCATATATATATATATTATATATATATAGTGCGCTTTTTCATATGAAAAGCACTCATGAGAAGAGCTTTCTCTGATTTATTGCTGTTCTTTGGCTCAAAACCATGAGTTTAACAACTTCCTGAAAAACACAACAGACTGTGCTCCTTCATTTATAAGCTTGTTTTGTTTTAAAGTGTCTCATCTGGGATTGAAATTTGACCTGAAAAGTACTATGCTTGCTTGTGTTGCAGGAACCTCATATGTTAGTTCTGCAAATTGATCTCTCTCTTAACTCCTGGGTTAAATCCTCCCAATTCCAGGGGTGATGAGCATTCAGTGCTTGGTATGCTGAACCAATGGTGTTAGCCATTTTTTCAGAACATGAGGATGAAATAACTATTTTGAAAGTTTCTGCACTCTCAAACTAAAAGCTTGTACGTTGCTAAAATGGGTTGGCAAACATTAGCTTTGGAGAAGCAAAGATGATTTCAGGAGGATTTTCACGTGTGTTTTGAAAATACTCAGTGAGTGTGAAGAATTATCTATTTTTTTGTAATCTTTCTTATGCAGCACATACTACTCATGACCAGCTGGAAAGTAGAGCACACAGCATAGAAGAAATCTGTCCAGAACTGTAACGGCTTGTCAAAGACACAAATATAAACATCGCTTCATGATTTTTGCAATTAAGGCTCTTAAATATTGAGAAGCATATCAGTTACAATGTTGTATTGCCAAGAATGTTAATTTTAGACTTGTCCATTAGGCAGAAAAACCTGTCTAATTGATTTATTCTTGTGCCTAGTATTTCATGGAGAATACTGCTTCATAATCTGTTCAACCAGAATGGCATTCCCTTTGTGTATAACGCTGATTATCTTGCGTAATGTACTGTTACTCTTCATGCTTTGAAACAGACAGTATCTTTTGGTTTTTCACTATTTATTTGACAGTGTTCTAGGTGTGGTATCTCTTATGGAAAGGTTTGGGATTCAAGAGCCAAATGGTACAGCATATATCAGATTGACATGCAAGCTATTTATCAGATGTGTTAAGCAGTTTAAAAAGGGATTATTTTAGTCTTACAACTTTTTTGTAAAATGTTGACCTGTTAATCTAGATTTCAGTATGTTATTACCTGTACTTTCCCAGTCTTTACAAGAAGAGCTGTATTATTTTTTAAGAGTGGTGTTTGGAATCAGTTGTTAGTTTCTGACTCAGGCAGTACTAATGTCTGGTGGAGGGAATGTTTTTACACTGGAAATGTGCTAACTTGAACTTTGCATTTAACTCTTCCATCGGGACTGGATGTTGTGTGGAGCTCTCTTTGGCTTATCATGAGAACATGGAAGTTCCCCCCAACTTTTCTCTTAAAACCACATCCAGTGTCACTCTTCTGGCTCTTGTTTCAAACTTTTGGTCCTTTCCAGTTGCATGAAGAGTGCTTGTGCTACTAGCATCTGAGGAAAAACACCCAACCATGAGCAAATCCACATCAGGACTGTGAAGATGAGCTGAGTTTAGGCTCTGGCTGTTCTTTAAAGATAACTGCTGCTGATGTACTCATTTGGGGTTGGTAACCTGCATACTGAAAACCACTGGTCTAAATCTTCCTGTATCCATTGCAACTTACAGCAGCTGCTTTTGTAAAATGAAGGCTGTTTGGAAGAACAGAAGGGAAACTGCCTAATTCAAATACTTGTTTACAGTGTGGTCGTATAGCCCCTGTAAAGAGGGATTCTGAACCTCCAAATTGCTGTAAACAACTTCCCACTCGGTGGAATCTGACTGGTGAATGTTCCGGTATTCAGAGTAGTTCCTGGGTTTTATTAAACAAATGAAGTATACACTTAAGCTTTAGCTTGGTTATGGAATACAGTGTATATCTTAATTTTGATTGGAATTTGATATGTTGCAAAAGTCCATATGATTATATGGATCTATTTTAAAATGTCTTTTTGTCCACTGTATATGTGAAGTTTGAATAAAGGAATGAAAGTTATTTTACAGTTACATGCATTCTCAAGTGTGAGCTTTCATGAAATCCCAGAGAGATTGAGAGTGAATAAGGCAATAGGATGCTGTCCTTTGAAAGATTTATGCGGGAATAATTCATTAGAATGGATGCATTGCCAAAGATACCTGTGAGTTGTGCTAATTGGGTGTTGTAGTGTGCCTTTCCCAACTATGTTCTCTTCTTAGTAGGTAACAGRGTTGTCAGCTAAGGACCTGAATCAGGATTAATAGCATCTTTTCACAAGAAAGAGTTGAACTCTTGATTCAGTCCAGTGTAGTGATGCTAATTTTTCAATATGGAGAATGCTATTTCTTCTTGTATCAAACATGGTCACGTCTATAGAATAAACAGGGGCAAAGAGTAAGCGTTTAGATACTTCCGACTCCTAAAGTCACTTACTGTAGCTTTAAATTTGGCTCCCAAGAATAGGTTTTCAAAACTTAAAGTTTGCGCCCTTTATCTACCAGCTTGCAGTGTGCAGACTGAAGGAATGTCTGCACCGACCTGTATTTCAGACTGCCCAGCTGATGGCCTGGGCTGCCCCAGCTAGGGCAGTTAAGACCTACTGAGAGAGCGGCAGCACTCGGCAAAGCTGGAGCATGAATGGGTCAAGCTTTGACCAATGTGTATGGGTAATGCAGATGTCTTCTGCGATGCTGTAAAACAGATTACTTGTACTTTGTGATAAGTACAAGTGGGTACTTTGTACCCGCAATTAAGGCAGAATCCATCAGAAGCAGCTCTTATATGAGCTAATATCCTGCCCTCCTTCCCCCCCCACTTTCTGTGTCCAAGACCTCATTTTCATTTTGGTGCTCAGTGGGGATACTTTGTACCCTACAATGCCTACAAAGTATTTTGTTTAACAAACAAAAAAACCTTTGCTATCTTCCAGTAAAGACCTTGCCTGTAATGGCTTCCAAAATCCTGGATCAAATGGGTATGTAGCTTTGAGGTACAGTATACCTAAATGAATGAAGATGGTTTTAAATGAAACTCAGAATGTACAGTAGGTACCTTCATCAGTCAGATGATTTTGAGCTGTCTGGGTCATCTCCTTTTTTCCGTGCCACCAAACCCCCAAGTTTTAGTTAGATGCCATTTTGGAACTTGTACTGGTTTTAGTTAACGGGTTTTATTAAAGGCTTTGTTCTCCTCTTCATTCTCTTCAGTGCTAGCAAAAATTCTGTTCGTGCTTCTTCATCTCACTCACCTGGAGTGCAACCCAATGTACCTGACACTGCTTTTAACTGAAAGGCTAGTTTACTTGATTTTATCCAGGCTTGCACCTTCATGCAATTTAAAAGCTAAAGTAGGCAAGTTTATGTTGCAGTAACTACAGATACTCTATGTAGCTTTTTTTACAAAGGGATGTCTGATTTCCTTCTGTCCTGGAAATATCAATTATAGTTCCCTGCTGAATGGGACAAGAGAAGAAATGCCTTTTCTCTTTTTACGTGATGGAGACTTAGCTTGCATGCACGTCTTAATCTTGGGGTGCATATGGTAAAGGCTCATTAGTACAGTAGAGAGTGGTGTAAAGAGGAAACAAAAGACACGCAGCCCTTACTAATGTGGACACTGAGCTCCACAGCATCATAATTGTGAAGCTTCTTGCACAGGTTTAAGTCCTCAAGCTGCATCCTGTTTAGAGAAAATATTTTCAATATGCTTCCAACAGGAAGATCACTTGCAAATAAGAGCCTTAACTCCATCTTTAAAGTTTTTTTCTGTCCTTAAAGTTTCTTTCACACTTGAGTTGTACACAGTTCATGGAAACTGCAAATATTTTTTCTACAGCTTGCTCTTTCGTGTTAAACTTGTATATCTTACCAGATCTCTTTGTTTCTGTAACATGCTTTTTGTGGTGTTTATTATGATACCACCTCACAAATGTAATTATTCTGTTTGAAACAAGTGTTAAGTGTCACAACRTAAATAAAACCATTGTTTTCATTACTGCCTTATGGCACTAATACTAGATGTATTGGTTTGACTTCTTGGAGCTTTTTAGAAGAAACTGGCAGCTACTGTGACGTTTGCAGGTGTGCTCATAGATGAATATGTAAACCAATATTGCAATTTCCTCATCACTGCAAATGAGGAAGTACTCTTTAGTGTAACTTTGATATACATCAGTTTGTACACACTTTCAAATTTTGTGGTTGCGTAGCTACCTAGACGCGAGGGTAGATCTGGGAACCTGAATCATGAATTTAAGACAGCAGCACCACAGAAAAGGTTGCATTTTTCAAGGTAATTTTCTTTGGTGTTGTAGGATTAAAGCAAGACTGGTCTGTCCCTTCATGGTCGGCACTGAGTAATGACTCACTAGCATTGAGTAATGGAAAATTACTAACACTAACTACTCCTTAGGAAGTAAAACTGTATTCCAAAAAAAAGAGCTGGGCTTTCTTTTCAATTGCACACTTTAGTTGAAAAGTGGATTTCACAACATAAATGCAGCCTAAGTGATACAAAAATTTCTTAACTTGCTGCTTTTTCTGTGTGGGTGTGACAAATGCATTCAACTCCTTAACCAAACTAGCGGTAGTTTGGTTAGTTTTGGTGAGGGACAGCTCACAAAAATATACAGTCGTTGCATCTGCGCAACTCATAGTTTGGATCTGACATTTCACCAGTCTTAAAAAAAGAAAGAAGCCCCAAAACCCTAAACCACAACTGACTGAGCCAAAAAGCTTCCCTTTGCTTCTGTGAAAGGACACCTTAACCGAGGCAGGAACAGTAAGGGTACAGCAGGCATTCAACTTCTTGGAAAGGAAAGAAGTCTTATGTTCCCCTCCATCCTTCCATGTTGACTGTTTCTCCTTGTGAGACCAAAAGGAAGTCAGGGGAGAGAGAATGGGTAGGATAAGGGAAAGGGATAAAARGGTGAAGCTTGGTGCAGGTAATGGGGCACTGGAGGGATGGAGGGTGAGAAGACTCACTGGAAGCAGGTACGGCGGCTCCTCAAACTCCTGGAGGAGCTGAGGGTGAACGTCATCAACTCATGTCAGCTTCCCAGCACCACGTCCCTGTAACTGCAGGATGGAGCCTGTGACTTGGTGTGACATTGCTTCCTCTTTGCCAAGTTTAACTTGAAGAGAATAGTAGCTTGTACTCCTCTGTCACTGCCGTGGAGGATGAGTGGGGATGGTTGATGCTCCTTTGCCTTTGTCATTTTTACATCTGGGAACACTAAGCAGTGCCAAACTTGTTAAAGCTCTTTTTCTCTTTTCTCTTAAGGGATCAGAAATCTGCCATGTTCTGCAGTCCTTCACTACGAAGTGTGAGAGGACCAACATGGTCCTTTTCACTCTGTGATACAGCCCTTTTGCTGTCCGAAAAGCCTTCAAAACGTATTCTCAGGCAAACGTTCCGTACAGAACCCATGCATGCGCACTTGAGACTCTTTGTACAGAAAAAACCCTGCTGTTCGCGTTTCTCTTTCAAAGACAACTTTGAATCTCCCCAAGTAGCACAAGTCTACAGTTAGGTCCAAGATCTAGAACTGAAACACGCTGGAGAGCATCCGGAGCTGTAATTCTCCGCCGTGCCTCAGCAGCGGGAGCGGGCGTCACCGCCCACCGCCRCCACTGCCTCGCTTTCTGCGGCTCGACACGGCCGCCTGCCCAGCGCTCGGCGGGGCCGGCTGCCCTCCTCGGCCGTCCCGGCTGCTCCAGACGGGCGGCGGAGGGGCCGCGCCTCAGCTGCTCAGGTGGGCGCCGGGCCGGGCCTTCCCGCGCCTGTCTTATCCCCGAGGGAAAAGTTCCCTTGCTTCATTAATGGCTTTAATTTAAAAAAAATTAAACCGTTAAAACCGATTAGCTGGGCAGCGCCTGCCGACCTCCTCGGAACCCGCCCGACGCGACACGGCCCGGCCCGGCCCGGCAGCAGCAACCCCGCCCGCGACCGCGACCCCGCCCGCGACCCCGCCCCGGCCCC
>JAYKAV010000999.1:0-61432 GCA_035582835.1 Phoebastria nigripes | reverse complement strand
CCGGGCAACGTCAGCCGCCGCGAGCGACAGGCGGATCAACCTATCGCAGCGCTAGGGTGGCCCCCTCAGTGTTTATGAGCGCTGGGATTGGTCTTCCGGTTAGCCGTGGCAATGGAGCTTGCCAATTGGTGGGAGACCAACGGCTGTTTTCCCGTTGGCTTACCAGGCTGTCACTCTTTAGGACGCCCGATGAGGAAGCAATCCCTGCGGCACCCGGCGGTTGGCTGCCTCTGAGTGACCCACTTATTGGGCGGTCTTTCTGTTATGCCCTCCCCCCTCGCCTTGTGATTGGCCAGAGCGCTCCCCTGCTCCTGCGACTGGATGGGCTGGCTGCCCTTCCCCCGCCCTGCGCCGATTTGGGGGAATCCCCGCCTACGCCGCCGTCTTATTGGCTGTTTCTGCTGCTGGCTGCCGCCCATTGGCTGGCCAGGCCGTCAGTCGCGGTCGGGCGCGGGAGGCGGGCAGAGGGGTTGCTCGGCGCGGCGTTCCCGCAGCAGCCGCCCCGCCGACGGGCCCCTCCGTGCCGCCATGAGCGCCGCCCCTGCCTAGCCCCGCCCGGCGGCCGGCCTCCGGCCTGGGCTCGCCTCGCCTCGCCTCGGGCTCGCCCCGCCACCACCACCACCAGCGGCAGCGGCGCGCCCCGCGGCAGGGAAGGATGAAGGTGACCGTGGACTTCGAGGAGTGCCTGAAGGACTCGCCGCGCTTCAGGTGCCGCCGGGAGGGGGCCGGGCCGGGGTCGTGCCGGGGGACAGGCCGCGGTGGAACGGCAGGGTGTGGGGGGCCGCGCAGGGGGGCCAGGAAGCGGGGTTGGGTGTCTGCAGGGTGACAGGCCGCGCAGCAGCGTGGGGAAGGGGCTGCTGGGGCGGGCTGGGCTGTGGGGACGGGAGTTGTGGGGGCCCCGGAGGGTGACAGGTGGCGGCGAGCTGTGGGCAGCCGGCTCTGAGGAGAGTGGCAGGCTGGGGCTGGGGCTGTTGTGGGGAGGCGGTTATGCGGGACAGGCGAGGGACAGGCTGTGGGGGAGGGTAGGGTGGGAGGGCAGGGGCAGCGTATGTGGAGGGGTGGCTGTGAGGGGCTGTGTAGGGAGGTCGGGGGCCATGTGGGAGGAAGGGGCTGTTGTGGGGCTCTGTAGGACGAGGGGCCTGCTGGGGTGTGGAGGGGCGCTGGGGAGGAAGGGGATGTGGGAAGTGCAAGGGAAGGGGGCAGCATGTGTGGTACGTCGGCTGGGTGGGCAATGCGTGGGGTCTGGGGTTCACGTGGAGGCAGCACAGTCTGCAGCGAACACTGCTGGGGTCACCCGCCTTTGAGCAGTTGCGGGGGTGAAGGGTGGCAGGCAGCTGGTGCAGGAAATGCTCGGCAGCTGAAGCCTTGCTTACACTCAGGAGCATGAACTCCCCGGTGGTCCATCTCCGGTTCTTCAGAGTTATGCTTACACTTCAGCTCCCAGTGTCTCCTGCCTCCATCTGCTGCATGCATCCATACTCAATCTGCCCACTATTGGGGTGCCAGTACTAAACAAGCTCAGTATAATCTTACTTCCCGTTGTCATACCAAGGCATGTACTCTTTTGTTTTTCCCCACTCGAGTGACCACTTGTCTGTCATTGCTGTAGGCTTACTTCTACCTATGTTGGGCAACTTTCCCCTTCATCTTTCCCTATGCTTTTATCCATTCTGTATATATATTTTGCACCATTGTATCTACTCAACATAATTCTGCCTCTCTGTTGGATGCATGGGTGGTCTGTGCACATAGGCCCACTTTCCGTGCCTGGTATCACCCTGCTAGCTGATGGAGAGGCAAACAGCTCTGTGACTTGATGTGATGTGTCACTGCTGTGCCCCTCCTGTCCCGTGCTGAGCCCATGTTTGAAGCGCCTGTGGCTCTGTGGTTGGCACAGGCTGGGTGAGCTCTGGCTGTTGAGGGAAATAGTCCTGCTCTTCCTCTGGTCTCTGGCTGTGTGTTCACGCCTCCTCTCTGTGTCAGCTTTAGCAATCGCGTGGTTCTGGGATGTGGAGGAAGTTGGAGAAGAAGGTTTGAATGGCTTGCCCCTGGCAGAAGTTGGAGTTCCTGTTCTTCCCGCCTTTGCTCCTGTCTCTGCTGCCAGCTTGTCCCTGGCTGCTTCTGCCACGGGTTTTTCTGGTGACTGTGACTTGTATTGTTGGATCCTTCAATGAGCTAGCTGCCCTGGCAGAAGATACTGGATGGTTTTCTGCTAGGTTAATGAGTTGAGTCAGCGTTGCAAGGTGTGTGAAACCTACTAAAGCTTATGGGGAGGAGGAAGAGGAAACTTCACTGCCAGAAGCAAGGCTAAAGGAAGGCAGTGGGGAGTGAGACCTCCCCTGAGGCAGCAGGGAGCTTTTACATTGGCTTAGCTGTTCCACAAAACTTTGCCCTGAGTTGGACATGTTTGCTACTATATGTACTTTCTGGCACAACTATGTTTAATGTGGGTCCATGCTATTTGGTGACAATGCAGTCTTAGATTGGCTTAATTTAACCATAGAACTGTAGCATTAAATATAATTTTTTTTTTTTAATTACTGATACCTGCTGAAGTATAGAATACACTTGAGAAAGCAAGAAATTGTGACTAGAATTTGTGAGCAGAAGTGTTCTGCTGTCTCTTCAAGACATACTAGTTGACTTGAACTCACTTTGTATCACTCTCCTTTTGCCTCTCTTGATTGCTTTCCTTCAAGGAGAGAAACTGTGGAAAACCCTTTGTCAGGGTCTTCTAGTACATTGTGGTCTTTCTGGCAGTCTCTGATACTACTACCTTTGAAGAAATTGCAGAAAACCTTATGGTGTAATCACTTGATGCCACCAAAACATCCTTCCAACCTTTAACTGATAGGAAGTGGTTGAAATCGTGAAGCAAAAATCCTGTTGTATTTCTGAAAAAAGTTCATATTTTTCATTATTAGTCATTAGTATTTGCTGTTATAACTTTGATCATTCTTAGCGTTCATATGAATTACCTCAACCAAATACTAGAAACCTTCTAAATGAAGTTTAGTGCAGTGGTTTTATTAAGGGATGGTAGAGACACTAATGTAGAGCAAGGTCATTACAAAGTCCTAGCGTTCTTGCAGGGAGTAGTGTGGACATAAAGCACCTTCCTGTGCTGTGTTCCTTATCTCATAGCAAAGCAGAGCTGCAGCTTTCTCCTGACCTTGCTGAGCAGGTGGGTGTAGTCTCCGTCCTTCCCATCAGTATACCTGTTGGAGCAGTTAAATAAACCTGTTGGGAGGCATATAGTGTTTAGAAATGTCATAGTTTACTTTCTTATAGTTGCGGAGAGAACTGGGAGGACATGGGTGAATCAGAGTTCCTGAGTCACCAAATCCCTGTTTTCACAGGGAGCTATTTAAATCTTTTAAAACATGCTACTACATACATCTTCAGACACATGGCTTTCTTGCTTATCTGTTTCTTATGAAGTTCATGTTGATCTCTTTTGGCTTTGAGATGTAATTCGGAATATCATAGTTACCCGAATCAAAGAAATAAGTGTTTGCTTGCTTAAAATGCATATAAAGGGAGCATGGGTTGTCGTTGTTGAGTTGCTGATATGTGATAGATAATAATGGCTATAAAGATTCAGGTCAGAAGTATGGTGGGTTATTTCATAGTAAGGCATGCTTCCCCCCCCCCAGTAGGTAAAGAAATCTTTGAATTATGAAGCTATGATGGCCTATTGCATCATTAAGTTTGTAAACTTATGACATACCAGATCAGTTTGGGGTTGGAAACTTGAGGTTTAGAAATTGATTTTGAAAAGGGTAATGGAAAAGGCTATGAATTCAGGCACAATTTGTAAATTTGCAATCATATTTTTTTAAACCTACTTTGAAAATAATCTCGCTGAAATCGCATGCTTTTCCTTCATGACTCCCTCTCTTAAAGTATGGACAGACCAAAGATCTAGCAAGGAAATGCGTTTGCAGTTCTACAGTGGGTTGATGACTTCCCATCAAATGAAGAAGTTGCTTGGGGAGGGGCCTTGGAGGAGTCCTTGAACAGTAAGAACTGAGCTGTGCTGGCAAGTTCTATGTATATAATCAGGAATTCCTGGAGTGTTTTTTTGATACACAAATAGTATTGTGAAATAATACTTTCTCCTTATCTTTAAACAATGAGAATTTCAGTTTCAGAGTTTAATGTAACAGGCTTCTACATTGATGTTTCATTTCTGTTTTTTCTTCTTGTAACTAAAGAATGTTTTCTCTTAATGAGTGAGGTACATGAGCAGCCACATGAATCACTCTGAACCTAAATTTTTAGAAGGGAAAAGCAAGTTTAAGTGATGTGGAAATATATCTGCTGTAAGTAACAGTTAACAATCTTGATAAACCACAAATAATAGAAAAAGCAAAATTCTGTTGCTTGCAATGTGTGCAATTGTAAGAACTCTCCAGAAAAACCTTCAGTCTGTTCCAGTCTTTAAAAATGCATCAGTAAAAAGCTGTGTATTTTTGAGATCATTTCTTTGTCCTTATCTGTCACTGTTGCTGAAATTTAAAAATTTTGTATTTAATTTTATATTCACTTCCTGAGACCCCAGCTGCAGAACAGATGATGGATGAACGAGGTAGATGAAAGAATATAAATGAAACTGTTGCCAATTACCATTCTAGTAAAAGTGTATCACGGGTAGTTTCTGGGTAGAACTGGTGATTATAGTGTATTCCCTTCAAAGGGACTTGTCTGAGGAGTCTTCCATTTAGACTGAACTAAAGCATTGCTTTGTGTAGGCAGGCCTGCAGCGTAAGTAAGACTGGCTTGTCACTGAAGTTCCCTGCTATGTGTGTTGGTTTTCTTTGTCTGTGGCTTTGATTCTGGTCTATCTAAATGGGGCCAGCTGAGATGCGCCTCATGCTTATGTAGGGGATGCAGGCCGAATAGGTCACTCGTGCCACTTTATGATTTATGAATTTTTTTCTCTCTTCTTTAGTACTGTGTAACCAAAGTTTAGTCACTAAGCATCTGTTTCCCAGGTAACAGGAAGTGTTTTGTCACTTTAAAATATGAGTAATCTAAGTGACTTATTTAACCTATTTGGAATAGGTCTTGTTCAGTAGTCAGAGAAATTATTGTATGTGCCTAACCCATATACTTTGGTCTGCTTATTACTTTCTGAGGAAAACGTAGAAATCGGAACATTAGTAAACTTGTCCCTTCTGTGTTGACTTCCAGTGGGTATGGTGCTGCAGTGCAGCCTGCTTCCTAACCTGTTGCGTAACAGTACTGCGAGTAGCAAGTAAACCCCTCTTACTCAGCTTGGGTTTATGGTGCAGGTAATCTGTGTGTGGTTATGGTACCGTTGAAATCACTGAGGCTGCTCAAGTGGGTAAACTCAGCCACATGTAAGGTGTTAAGAGGTATGTGACCAAGAAATCTGTCTGCATACAAAATCTGTTTGTTTTGCTCAGACTTACCTAGCTGTTTTAGGAGGAATTTCCAAAGAAATGTTTGGTCTGGGCTTTCTGCCCTTGGTGTTTGGGACTCAAAAGCAAGTTTGTAACTTACTTGGCAAGGCAGGGTGGAAAGTATTGCAGAAGAATAGAAAAAGAAAGATACAGTAAGTTGAAAGAGAAAGCTGCCAAAGGTTTGCTTGTAAGTTTATGTTTACCTTTTTTCACACTTACGTGGTTGTTATGTTTATAATTTCCAGTATGTGATTGTAGAACAGCACTTTTCATAGCTGAAGTGTAGTGACGGGGAGGACAATCTTAGTGGGATGCTGGTGAATTACACGTGTACAACATCTCTGTCCGTACTGCTAGGAGTCTGATGGAGTTAGTTAAACAGAGTGCTTCCAGATTTCGAATTCTTCGCTGTTGTGGAGATTACAGTGAATGTGTTGTTCTACTCAGACTCTAGTCAATGGTTTATTTATTTTTAAATCTGTGACTACATCTTTCAAATGTATGTTAAGAAAGTAATTGACCTAAAGAAAGGGGGATGTATTAGAAGATAGGATCCAATGTTAGAGCATTTTCTTCTAGGGTAGTCATACTACAGTAAAGAAGTTTCATCGAAGATCCCTCTCAAATACATTTCGTCAAAATCTCTCACACTGAAATCTTTGAAAGCCTTTTCAAATTTAATAGTAAGTTGTTATAATCCTTCCTAATGGAGATTAGAGAAATGTGTCCTGAAATCAGGTTGTCTTGATTTGGTTAGTGCACCTAAATTGTTTTAATTAAAAAAAAAAAAAAAAGAAAAAAAAAAGTTGGCTGTCATAATTATGAATTACAAAGGTTAGGGTTTTTTAACGGTGATTCTGATTCTGTTTCTTTGTTGTTTGATTATGACTTACGTTAAGTAACAGCAAACTGAAAAATCTTAACTGTATCTCAAATTGCTAATAGGAACTTAAAATGTTAATTTCCTTGCTTTTGGTCTTTTTAAGTTTTTATCATCTGGGAATGTTTAAAAAAACCCACATGCTGAGAATGGAGCTTACAGTGGAAGTGGTAACAAAATCTGCTAGCTATCATAATGTTGCTGTAGCACAGCAGCAGGATCAATTGCTGAAGAACTGATATTAATTAAGCCTGCGCAACTGATCTTTAATGAGTACCTGCAGAATTAGAAGGACAGCTTATTTATATGTGTGTGTGTGTGTGTGCAATGTAACTGTAATTATACAAGCTCTTACAGTCATTCAAGTTTTAAACAGATTTCAAGAGGTTTGGTTCTTTAGCCTGGAGTGTCTCATTTATGTTGGCTAAGCACATCTCATGTAATTACATTAAGAACTAAAGTTATGGAGATGATAGTTTTATATTTGGGGGGGGGAGGAATATCCATATTAAAATCTCTGGAAAGCAGGGTTAGTGAATAGAATATTAGGAAGGTGGCAACTATAAAATAGAATTCTGTCTATCTTGGGCGAGGTGGGCTTTCGATAGATTTGTTTTTTACTGTACGCATGTGTGAAATCATTGGCCACCGAATAGCAAATGTGCTGATTTAGCTATGTTAGCAGTGTCCTGTGATCTTTTTTCAGGCTTAGCTTACTGACAACCTTGTACTCAGAACTGTATTATTTAGAGTCAGCATTTTTCCTGTTCTTACTTCGTGCAGTGAACAATATGACTTCAATTTAAGTTATTGGTAAATAATTCTTAAAAAGTCCCCAGAGCAAACTCCATCCTGATAACCTGCTTTGGGATAAAAAGGAAAGGAAAATATCTAATTTTCATTGACTACAGAAACATTCCTACTGAAATTATGGTTTACAGAGCCAAGAACCCTTTGCCTGGGTCTTGATGCAGGCCTTTCTGGCTAAATCAGTTAGTTTAGTATCTCAAGGAGATGCAAATGCAGAAGTGTCATGAGGGAGTGCAAAAAAAAACCCCACCAAAAAACCCCATGTGGTTACTTAATGTTATGTCTTACAGTGCCTTACGTTTACGTGGGCAGGAAATAGAAGACTAAATTCTGACTAATTTAGTTACTTTTTTTTTTTGCCTCTCACTTGTACATGCAGAATTCAGTTTAAAAACATGTATAGAAGTTTAAACTGTGTAAATGCATTTGTGATCTTTTTGAGCAGATACTGTGCTGTTTGTTTGAGATTTACATATCCCTGTGAGTTTAGGTAATAATTTAGGTGGTTTGCTTTTTAACAGTGGCAGATTTGTAACAAATAATGGCTAAAGTAGCTGTCTGCAATGGAAGACCATTATGAGGAAATGCAGATTACCATGTGGACTGCAACATTTTAATATACGCAGGAGTTTTCCATACTTCTCTGTGTGACAATGTAAATTCTGTTTTGTTGCCACTCATTCATATGACTAAAAGGTTAGATGAAGAACATGAGAAATAGTAGATATTATCATTATGATCATAAACTAAACAATTTTAAGCAGTCCAGTAAAGTAGACTAAAACATTGTTTTGCCTTCCTGATGATCTCTTCAAGAGGAGTCCCTGCATATGCTGCAGAATAATTACTTTACAGTTAATGTTTACTTTGTGAATATTAAAAGTAGCCAGGCCTCAGACCTAGGGTAAATCAGTTGTTTTGTTTTGATGCACTGTAAATAACTTATGCCTGTGTAGAGGAGAAATCTAATTTATGGGATGATATCCTGTATACATTTTCAAACTGACAAGACACAAGGATAGACTAAGAAAATAATTTGCTGCAAAGTAGTCCCTTCAAGTGTTTTATGAATGAGAGGAGGTTTTGAACAGAGAAAATGCCTGTCAGATGGTTGGCAAACTTGCTTGTGTGGCATGAATCTTTCTGTGAATCAGGCTTTCTGTTTCATATTCTAAGTTTTCTGTTTGAAGTTCTGAGACTCTACAATGTGCAGGCACAATGCTCTTGAATAATTTTTAGAGTTCATATGTCAATAGTAATGGGGATTTAAATAGTTGTATTGTGGTTTTGCATGAGAGAGTGTCTAACAGTAGTCAGTGCACACGCACAAACTACCTTTTTTCTTTTCATGAATTTATGATATGCCTTCAGTAACAGTCATTAAAGGAAGACCTCTGCTACAATTTTGTATGAATAAACATAAAGCAGAGCTAGTGATCAGTTTGCATGATGTGATTTTGAAGTTTTTGAACTTCCTAAATGTATTTTTGTATTTCAAGCTGGATATAATACAAAGAGAAATTGGAGAAGCCATATGTAGTGAAATGTATTCCGCCTGACAAAATTTAAAAAAATAAGTTCTGTGCAAGAGAATTCCAGATTTCCATCTTTCTGGGTGCCAGATGTTAATTTAAGTAGGAACACATGAATATCAAACACACTCAACATTTCTGTGCATTTAAAATAGGCTAGTCTTCAATTATTAGTGAACTTGTAATTATTTTTGAAAGATGTATAACTTATGTAATGCTGTAGCTCATGTAACAGATTTTTGTGTACTGATGTTTAGAATGACATTTTGTGGATTGAAATTTGAATCTAATTCACTCCGTTGGTACAAAGGAAAAGCGTATTGTATTCAGAGTCTGACTTTTGGCTGTGAACGTTATCCCTTCTGCTTGAAAAATCAGAGGTGTGGAATTTAAGCTGGGAGATGGGGTTTGGTTTTCTGCTCCGTGGTCTCTACCCAGGGAGGCACTGAGCCTTTTCTGTCCCCTTCCTCACTGCCGCAGCGATCTGAGCTGGGCTCAGGGCTCCCTCAGCTGCTTTGCACAGCGGTGGTGGCTGGTGTGAGTCAGTGCTGGGAGACCTGTCCCACTCTCTGATGCCTTCCTAGACTCCAGCTCTCCAGTGATTCCCTTGCTGCTATGGCTGCTTCTCAGTGGGCAGTAATGGGAGACTGAATGTTGCTTATTGTTAAGATAGAAAGGTGCAGCTTGTGTGTGGTTTTTTTGTTTGGAGTACTTCGTGAAAGTAGTCAGACTCTGCGTTTGACTGGATTCTTCTGGTGAACTTTAATGTAAAGAACATGTTTTATGTTATATGTTATTACAATATCATTGGTTTTATGTAACATGCTGTTGCTAATATACTTTAGGTTTAAGATGACCTAAGTAAGAGCTGGGTGGGTAAAGAAGAAAAATAATGTAGGTGGAGCAGTGTTGGGCCTTGTGATCTTAAATGGGACTAGCAAAATGCATTGAAAAGACTCATTGCTTAACTGGAAATGTAGGTTATATCTTGTCTTTCCTAGACTTGTAGCATTCATGTAAGTTGGTTGGAGTTCCTGTCTGTATAAAGAATTCAGTAATTAATGAAATAGGCCCCTTCTTTCTTAACTTCCTTAAACAGGAAAGTAGAGTTCATCTCATCTACTGTGTAGCCATCTCTCTTCTTGAGGCAGATCTTAGGCTTAGGCTCCTTCAAGTCTTAATGAAGATTAATAGTTGTATCCCAAGTGCCTTTTGATTTGTTTTAGCCATCCGTGTCAGGATAAGGTGAACTGCACCCTGGAAATAGCGTGTTTCTTACTCTGTCGTTTCCAAAGGTGATTTAGATGACTAACTTGGGTATCTATGCGTAGATATCAGTATTTGATCAGATAAGGCACACTACAAGAATAGAACAAATGTATTTGCTTTGCTGGCCAGGGTTGTTTATTGAGGATAAAGACTGTTTAAGATGACTGAGGAATCTCTGATGTTTCATTAAAGATGCAACTTCTAGCTGAATTTGTGTGTTGCTAAATTGGAGTCTGTTTAAAAAGTATATGCGCATGTGCGCACCCTCTCTACAGGGTTATTCTCCAGCAGAATCTCCAGTTTGTGGAGAATGATTTTTTAAAAGTACTCATTTAACTTCCTGGAGTGCTTTTGTTTGTCAAGTGTCTGATTTTGAAGAATATATCTGCCTGTTTATTCTATCCTACTTGATTTATCCCGAAATGAATAATGAAAAATGACAAGATGAAGTGTTAAATGTCCCTACTATTGCAAAATATCCACTATATTGTAAGTATAAATCTTGCAAGATTTTGTTTGAAATATTTGCAATTGATTTGAGATGAAAAACCTTTATTATGTAATTAATAAAGGATATGTAAGCTTCTGTTTGGTCGAGAAATAGCTTACCTGCAATTAGTGTTGATAGATGAATGAAAGCCCAGGGTCTTTAAAATCTCCTGATGACTAAAAGTAGTGGGAGAAAAGATACTAAATGTACCCAAAGAATATTTAAACCTTTTCCAGGGCTGTGGGTGTACCATATGCATTTTGTAGTTTTTATGTTATAATATTCCAAATGCTTATTTTTTTAATAGATCACCCATTATCATTTGAGAGGGATGAAGAGGAAAGGAGACTGGCTTTTCCAAATGTGAAAACAGTAAATTTGAGGAAAACACCAAAACACTATATTTCTGTATTCTCCTACTCCTAATGCTTATCTACTCTGTTATCTTGAGATTGGATTCATTTGACTGGCTGCTTCAGTACAAAGGCATAAAGGGCAAACAAAGACTGTTTCTTTGCAGTATGAGGGAACAAGAAAACTACACAATAAAACTATTAATTTACATGTAAAATACACTTAGGGTAACTGAGTGTGAGATACATGTATGCGTATACACCTAATAGCTAAACAAAAAATTCAAGTTCAGAATTTGTCTATTGCAACAAAGCTGCAGCCTCCTCTCTGACTGTCAAATAGAGCATTCTGATTTTGTGAAAGTGTATTACCATTCAGCTTCTGAAATGGACAAAAAGCGTAAATACTGGCTGAGGACTCAGTCTTCATAGCAAATCTGAAACTTTCCTCTGGTTTTGGTAAACTGGAATTGTAGAGAGCTAATGGTCCTTAGCTCTTCTGAAACATGGTGAGCTCTTGTTATAAAGGCTTTGCCACCTTATGGTGGTTTGGACACAACAGTACTTTTCTAACTGTAGTAGGTATAAGTTAGCAACTAAGGAAATTACAAAAAGAAAGGGTCAGACACTGCCTTATTTTTCTGAAATCAAAGCAAACACAAGACTCATATTAAGATTATATGATATTTGTAAAGAATGCTCTTGGATTAATTACATACAGAGTACTCTGATCTCCAGTTGCCTCTACTTTATAGGAGGTTTTCTGTACAGGTGGTTAAGTCTTGCTGTATCAGTTCTGAACATACTGATACTGAGGATCCTATACTGGGAGAATCTAGTGATATTTACTCTTTCTGTTTTTCAGGCACTGCTACCCTGTCTTATATTAGCTGCATTTGAGGTACATAAAGAGTATCTTTCCAAATCAGGGATTAATTTCTCCATTCTTCCTCAGATTGTTATTACTTGTAGCTTTTAAAAGAAAAGTTATCGGTGACTCCTTAGCATCTGACTAGGAACTCCAGATCTTGAGGCTAATAGTTAGGGCGTAGTGTTTAGATGGAGGGATGTCCTATCTTGTATCCTTTGCAGTTGGTTGCTTGATGGTTATATTTATGATTCCACTTCCTGACCTTACTACATATTTGAGTTTTCAAATGTTGAAATCCTTCATTCCTTCTGCTGCTTCTGTGTTCAAGCTCCTGGGTAGTTGCTGAGATTTAAAAGATTAAAGCAGCCCTGTGATGTTTGCAAGTTTTCAGCAACAAGAAGTTTCTGCACAGCACCATCAGTTTCTTGAGCTTGTTTCTGCCACCCTTTTTTTGTTGCAACATCTTGATACTATAGTCCTACTTCCTTATCTGATAGTAAGGCCTCCTAAAAAGCTTTTGACTCATTCTTGAGATGTTGGAATTACTGGTCAAAGCTGTGCAGGACAGGTATTGTGATGTGTTGCATTCTTATCTGAGTTTACATTTAGCAATGTAATCAACTTCTTGTCTGTGAAGCTTTCATGGTCACCGTTGTGTCCCCATCTTGTTAACAGCTGTCCCATAATGAACAAAACATTTAAGTTGAAAGATGAAGAAAATACTGCTTATCAGAATCTTTGTGGAAGAAAAGGGTTGCTAATTTCCTACTTAGGCTTACGAACTATCAGGCTCTCCTGGGGTAAAAAAGCTTAGGGGAAAAAACATTAGGCAAAACTATTGGGAAAAGAACACTTGGGCATTTCTGGCAATTTACTGCAAAAGAGTAATGAGAGAAAAAGCTTGAGAATTTAGGGCCAGCAAGTAGCACAGATGTCCTTACAGGCTGTGTATGATACATTAAATGCTCCTGCAAGTTTAGTGGTAATCAGTTTGACTTTCAGACATGTATATTAAGTGCAATAGAACTTCTTCCTTTTTGAAGACTGATTTGTTCATAATGTTCATTATCTTTTGAGTCGTGTAGTCTCGCAGTAAAGAACAAATCAAGTGAGGCATGCATCTTAAAGGGATTTGCCCTGTTTGTTTGTTATATCAAAGACCGTATGAATTACTGAGGATGAACTAAACTTTGTAGGTGAAGACAACCTTAGAAACTGGTATCTACAAGACTTTTGCTTTAATGATTAAGTGAATTCAGTAAATACCCTTGTCTTATGTCATTTGATTATTTTATAAGAGGAGAAGTCTGACTTGGGAGGAATAGAAGAATGGCTCTTCTAATATTGAGGACTTGATTCTTGTTTCTTTTCTCTGGGGAAATTTGAAATGCGGATAGTGCTTGCTATGGACCTGAGAAAACTTGGCTTATTCATCAACATGATAATCTTCCGTTCAGGAAATGCATTTCCATATTTCAATCCACCAAGCTCATAGAAAATTTCTAGGATTTTGGGGTGGGGATGAAGAGAATGTCGCATTTCTGATTCAAAGTCCTCCTGTTCACGTTGTGAAGGTTTTCCAAGCTATTGATAAAATGTTTTGTGGCAATGACTGAAGAATTAATAATGTAAGGAGTACTAGCATGACTGAGGAAGTTTATCTGGGCATGTCAGGGAGCATTCATCATCTGTTCCTCAGTCTGGAGGGGCTCTGTGCCAGCAGGGAAAAATCTCTGCGGTGCCAAACCAGGACTTCAATGGGCTCTGTGACAAGCTGCAACAGCGTTCTTTCTTCAGACCGTATTAATGGTTATGACACATCTCATAAGTTATAAAACTCTTCTTGTATGTATCTGTGCTGTTATCCAAGGTTATTAGGCCTCATTGTTCAGTGTATGACTTCTTTGTCCCTCAATATGTCATGTTTCTTTTTTAATCTGTGGTTGTCTGACGCCATTATACATGTACCAAATGTATTCCTTGTTAGCATGTTGGTTAAGATGTGTCTAGATACCTTTTTCTAACTATAGATGAAGGAAATCAAATGAACTACACAATGATTGGAGGGAGCAGTTGATATGCTGGAGGGTAGGTCTGCCATTCAGAAGGACTTCAGCAAGGTAGAGGAAAGCACTGGTAGAAAGCTCCTGAAGTTTAACCAAGACAAATGTGAAAACTTCCTTGGAAAAGGAACAACGCCATGCAGCTGTGCTGGCAGACAGGGACCTTTGCATCCTGGTGAACAGCAAATGGACCATTGGTCAGCAGTGTGCCTGTGCAGCAGTGAAAACTGGCAGTGTATTGGGCTGCATTAGCAAAAGCATAGCTGGCAAGTTGAGGGAAGAGACGATTACCCTGTATTTAGCTGTCATGAGGCTAAGTCTGGAGTGTTATGACCAATTTGGGGCCCTGCCGGTAAAAGAAAGATATTACCAAAATGAAGGATGTGCAGCTAAAGGCAACTGGAATGGAGTATGTGGAGTTCAAGGAGAGGGTGAGGTCTGTGGCCTCCTTCAGGCTAAGAAGGCTTGTGGAGGATCTAATTGCTGTCTTCACTTACCCAGTAAATTATAGAGTTCAGATAATAGGTATAGGGGTGGGGTTTTGTTTTCAGGTGCACAGTAGAAAGAGATGATGATTGAAAGATGCAGCAATGCAAATGACGTGCACTGAGGGTTAAGCATGGGAACAGGTTACCCAGAAAGGTTGTGTTACTTCCATTCTTGTTCAAAGTGGAGAGGATCAGGAGTATTGGTTATAAAGTAGTTACTACTTGTTTTGGGTGGAACAGCGTCATCAAATTATTCCCTTTTTAGTGTTTTTGCCATAGCTGTGTTATATTACAGCCTCGTGTAGGTGAAATGTGTGTTGATCCTTGGGGTTTTTAGCAGAGAGGGCAGACGGGATATGGAGGCTTGAAACGTGTCCCCAGTGGAACCGACTGTTTACTTGTTTGGTATGGTATTGCTATTTTGTCTTTTCTGTGATGTTCACAATAGATTTCTATTTGGAGGACTTTGCTGTCAACATTGTATTTCTCTGTACAGTGGCATTAGTCATGGTGTTCTGTGTGTTCCCCTGGCCTGATTTTACCCTTAGCAGTTAGTCTGTGGCTGTTTCTGAACTAATATGTAAGTAGTTGCTTACCATCTGAAGTGTGATACCAAGGTGCAACTGCTATGTGTGTGTAGAGAGAGAGCGCGGACCAATCAGGTGAGCAAGTATAGTATCTTGTGTGGTATACCTGCATTTTAATTTGCCTTTACATCATACTTACAGCTTGTAGTCTGTGCTCTGATTAATGTCTACTGGCCTTTTTGCTGTCTGTCACCTGATAGGCTCTGGCATAGAGGAGGAGACATTCCTGCAAATCATCAGGTGCATAGTCTTATCTTGCACTTTTGTATCTCATCCTATTTCCAGTTTTTCACGTTCAGTAGTACTTTTTTTCAAGTTGTCTTTAAGGTGTTTTGAAGTTGTCTTACTTTGAAGTCTCTCATATCATTATAAGAAACTTAGTGACTGATTTACTCCTATTTCCCTCTGTCACTGAGGATGCTGAATACAGTCACTGTCAGGAGTGGTCCATAAGCAACTCCATTGCTGATTTTGTTTTGGTCTGATAATTGGGATTAAAAGGATTAGAAGTCACTATCTTGTTGGCGTTTTCATCTGAATCTGGGCAGCACAGGTTGAAACCTAAGTCTGGTATCACATAAAGCTATAGCATGAGTGCTTGATAATTTTGCTATAGTTTGATTTTTACACACATCTAGGACTGTGATACCACTGTGGGATGCACAGATAGCTTGCAGCCAATCTCTATTAGTGTCTGTATTGGGTCTGTATTTAACATTAAAGTTAGAATGATCAATTGCTTTTACTTTAGCCAGTTGCGAACCAGCTTTATCCAGCTTTGGCCCTTGCAATTAGTGAGCTGTACATGTCTTTGTAACTGCTTTTCAGTTTTCCTAATGTCCTTAAAGTTTAAAATGAAATGTAATTGAAGAGGACAAAGGGGAGTTAATCACAGTACCGTTTGCTTGTTGGTTCATGTCCAGTGTTCTCTGTCCCTCCGAGGCTGAATTGTTCTCCACTGGCAGTGGAGCATGGTAATGCTTCTTTATTTACTCTTCTGATATACAGCCGGTCTCATGAAATTATACTGCAGTAAATGAAAGAAAATGTGAGTGTGGTCATACTTGAATATGTGTGCTCAAATACTTTGATTTAGCTATTGATAATTTGTGGCTAGTCTTGCATGTCAACTTTATACTGTTGAACTGTAGTAGATGTTAGTTGAAAGGATGTCATCTGCACTGAAGTCAAAGTTGTGCATTAAGGGGCTATTCTGCACAGAATATGTGCAAGTAGGAGAGCTGTGTCTTTCCAAGACTTGAAGACAAGACTTTAGCAGTAATTGTGGTGGTGAGAATCTGTTATTGCCATTTTATGAGTCCAAATACGTGAATGTATTCGGAAGTCCCAGTCTGAATAGCAGCTGATTTTGTGTTCTTGTTCCTATTCTTCTGAAAGTATATTCAAGAGGTGAATCTAAGATTTAGGCTTTGAACTGTCTTCAATTAAAATTAAAAAAAAACCAAACAACAATAAAAAAANNNAAAAAAAAAAAAAAAAAACACCAAACTATGGGAAAATACTTTATTAATGAGCTTTTATTCTTTTGAGTATTTTTTTTTTATAGTGGGACATGTTAATTCTAGAATTAACAATAATTAATTGTTACTTATCCATAGCACCTATGACTTCTCCAATTTGTTGTTTGTCACCATCTAATTTATAATGACTACGGATTCCAGCCTCCTCTCAGGAGCGCGGYCTAAAAACTCAAGCTAGAACATGACGAATGAGTGAAAGACTAAAGGCAGGATGTGGCTTCAATGGCAGTTAGATACCATTTGAAGAATAGCTGACTTTAAAAGCATTGACCATTGCCACCTTTTACACTGTAAGAGTAACAGGCCACTTGTCTGTGGCCACAGTGTGCTTGGCATTATGGTCAGCAGCGTGTAGTGGTTTAGTCCAGACTAAGTTATTTCCTTAGCACGTGTCTGCAGCTCGTGGCCTAAGAGTGACTGATTCTCTTTCTAGAGGAGAGTTTAGCTGTCATCTTTCTCTTTGGTTCCTGGGATTCTTGGAGTCCTATAGTACCTTAGCCTGGAAGCAAGTCTTTCACTGGACACTTAAGGGGAGTGCTGTGATGGACACCAGAGAGTTCAGCTTTCCTTTGTTGTATGCTGGGCTAGGTAACTGGTGACATTATCCTCATTTAAAAAGGCTGCTAAGTCAGGTCTTGAGTTTTCTTCCATCATCTCCTATATTCCTCCTGCATTGCGGCTGTGCAGGAAGCAGTATCTAGCAAACTGACCTGTGTTTTAGAAGGGGAAGGGTGGAGGAGAGGAGGAACAGCAGACAGAGAAACACATTCCTGAGAGTCCTCGTTACCGAGCACGAAGAGTATGGGAGACTGCTCATTTATTAATGTTGTCCTCCACCCTTAAGCAGCTGTTCTGGTTTTGTGCGTTGCCATGCAGTGTTTGAACATCTTGAGAAGCCACAGATGTTTGACTTTGATTCATATACTGAGGCAGATTTGATCCTTATTCCTAATGCCAGAGCCTTCTGGCTAAGACTACCCTGACGTAAACACTGCTCCCAGCTCCCACTTCACTAAGGAGCAGCATTTTTGGTACATGTCAGGTCTGGCACTTGATCCTCAGGTGTTTTATGACCACTTCCTGTGTTTGTAGCTGGAGATTGGGTCTTGGCCATGGACATGAGATTTACTTGGAATTATGACAATTTTCTGTGGACTTTAAGTAATTCCTGACACAGATGTTTTAGACAGAAATGCACCTTTGTATTCTGTGGCTTCAAAAAGTATTAAATGAAGAAAAACAAGGATAGCATTAACATAGCACAGCTCAGATCAGATGTTCTTGATGTGTTCCCTAAGCCAGTATGAAAACAATTTTTGTGACTAGATGGTGTTAATACATTATTAGATATATGTATCTGTATTCTGGTGGTCTGAGGGCATCATCTCTGTTGTTCTTATGCTTGTAATCCAGTGTTGGTCTGATACTGTGAATATGTTTACATGAGAATAACTTTTCTACTAGTTTTTATATGATGGAAACAGTGAAAGTAGCCAGTTCTATGCAAAGAAACAAGGAGTTGAAACGGAGTTTAGCTGGAACCTAACAGCTATTTGATCCGTATCCAGCTGTAGGGCCCAGATGTGCCTTCCCTCCATCACATGGCGGTGGTGGGAAATAGCCTGGAGGACCAGCCTGGTGCTTCAGGGGCCTGTGGTCATTCAAAGATGATCTGCAATGAATCAGGTGGTGGAGGGGCTGTATGTCTCCCTTCTCCCATGATATCTCTTTCTGCTTTGCTTTATACTACTTCTTTCTTGACCTGCCCCTCATCTTTTTAGTCTTTTGATGTTCTGTTGTTACTTCTCTTTCAGTTGAGCTTATTCTGTCTTAAAATCTTCCCCTTGGAATAGAGCTTTAATTACTGAGCAGATGTGTTGTCTTCATTCTGCCTGCTCTGACTGCCTTTATCTCTCTTCGTCGTCTTGAATCTTAGACTCTTTGGCTCGTTAAGTCCTGTGGAGCTAGAACTCTCTGCTAGTTAAAGACACTAAAAAAAAAATTCTTATCAGATCTTGCTGCAGTTCTGTAAACAAGCTACTTAATCATGCTTTTATGTTAATGCCAAAGAAACAAATAAAAATTGGTTGCACTGTGATTATAAACAAATGAATACAAAATTGCATTCTAAATATTGAGATACTTTTCCTTCCTTTGTGTTTTTGGGTTTTTTTGTTGTTTTTTGGGTTGTTTGTTTGTTTGTTTCCTCCATAATGCTCTCTGGAACAAGATTTAACTTTAGAGACTTAAATGAAAGTTAATCATTTATGGAAGAAAATAAAGAAAGTAAAAGAGAAATTGATGTTGCCTGAAATCCTTCATGGTCTGAAGCTAGAGAAGAGGCAGAAGCCAAAATGTAACCATGCAGGAATGTGCTTAGATATAAAACCTAGCATGTAACTGTGGGAATGCCTTTAGATACAAAAACTGGAATGCAACTATGTGTTAGTGAAATCTGCAAAAAGCTGGGAATGTCATGCTCAGTGTTTGAGAACTGCAGGCAATTGGCAGTGTTTTTCAGAAGTATTCTTGTAAAAACTGCTTTTCCTGAG
Source organism: Phoebastria nigripes (assembly GCA_035582835.1). Taxonomy (NCBI): domain Eukaryota; kingdom Metazoa; phylum Chordata; class Aves; order Procellariiformes; family Diomedeidae; genus Phoebastria; species Phoebastria nigripes. The sequence continues at coordinate 42,567 of JAYKAV010000999.1, read as the reverse complement.
TTTGGGGCCTGATCCAGTCTTTTTTTATTTTTTTGTTCTTGGCTTGAGCTCATGTGAACTAGAATGGAATTAGCAAGAGACAGTAACGCTGTGGTTCAGTGTACTCTCTCCTCAGTGGTAAAGCTGCCTTAAGAAATCCCTGCTCCAAATAGTACTTCCCTGCCTGTCTCACTTTTTCCAGGAAGAGTTTTTTTGTAGGAGTGAAATGTGAAATGTATCTGATCCAATTTTCCAAAAAGCATTACGGAAAACTTCCTATTGCTTTTTTTTTTCCCCACGGCGGACTACTACTGGTGAACAGTGTGGCTCTGTGAGTTATGCTGGAATGACTGAAAGAATGAGGCGCCCTGTGATGGGAGCAAGGGATGGGAATACAGCTGTTCTCACCAACCTCTGTGTAATGTGAAATCCCAGCCTCGTTGAATAGATTTTTGTAGTGTAGCATTCATTGCCAGAAATTAGTACATTCAAGCTCTCAAGGCAATAGCCTGATGAAACAGCAATGTTCGTGAACTCTCTGAACAAAGTGTCATCCTTTCTCAGTCTTCTCCTGTTTTTTCAGGTAGCAATAAGCAAGGAAGGAGGTGTCAAAGGAAACATCAGCTCTCAAGCAAAAAAAGTTATGCTTTAGAAATGCTTCATGAAAGCAACTTTTACTGGCAAGTAAAATTTGACTGGCCTGAAAGTTGCAACCAGTCTAGACTAGAGGCAAATGATGTAAACAAGTGTGCCGTCTGAACTTACTGCTAAGTCAGTTGCCTCATGGCAAATGCTATATTTTTCATAATCTCGTTGCAAGGTCATTCATTAAATAGCTGTCGGTTTGTAGGCTTGCAGGTTTGAGCCAGGAGAGTCACCAGAAGAATTACTTAAGAAATTTCACTCAGACTTTTAGTTTTTCCTTTGTTATGACCTTCAAACATATAGACTGTTGGCTATACAAAAATAGAGAAAACCTATTTCAATGTGACAAACATTAGGATTAATAAAATTTCATCTCAAATCTTCATTAGTGAGCTATATGTATTATCACTGGTGTAGTTTTTCTTCTTTTTACTGTCAAATTTTCTGCAATTCTTGTGGTTGTCTAAAATCTATGCTGCTTTGTAGTCAAAATTTAAGTGAAACTGTGATGGCAATAAATGGGTTAAATTAATGTGTCCCTGCCCCTTCCCCCCAGTCCCAGAGTATTTTTGGTAAAGTTTTACAGGAAAACATTTTTTTAACCATGCAGGGCAGCTTTAGAAGAAGTAGAAGGAGATGTGACAGAACTGGAACTGAAACTTGACAAGGTAAGCTTTTTAATTCAACAATGTCTGTTCTGAAAAATATAAAAAGATGTGTTTAGGTTTTGTTTTAAAGTTCATAGCTGGGAAGTGGCAGTGGCTGCTGACCAAGCGTTCTGCTCTTGCAGAGGGAATGGAGCTGGGTCGAGTGCGCAGCTGGGCCCCAGAGACCCCAGCTTGAGTAACAGCAGCAGCAGCCAGGGTGAACTTGCTTTCTCCCCCAGCCGAGGGTTTGGATTGTGCAATACCCTCCTGCCTGTATGGCCCCCTCGTGCTCATGTGACTCGGCCCCACAGTGGGAGCCGCATGCAAACTAATTCAGCTTTCATGTGAGTTAAAAGCCAGGGGTTGGCCATCCCTGCACTGAGAGCTTATGTTTTATGACAACTGCATACTGTGAGGACATCTGGATACTCTTTCTTTTAGAGATATAAAGTCAATGCTTTCTGTCTTTGGTAGTCTGTGGCACAGTCACAGCAGGATAGGTATATATATCCTTCACTTTCGTCTGGAGGGCTTAACTACCATAAAATTCATCCTGCTTTTTGTCATGCTTTATGCACGTATATAAAAGGTTGTATGTAGCATCATTTCAGTGCCTTACAATCCATTTATTGGTTTCCTCATCAGTAGTATTTGGAGGCTTTTGTTCTTTCTTTGCTAGTATTTTGAGGGTGGCTTATTTTTGTTTTACATCTGTAGAAAGTCGTCTTTCCTTAGCATTTTATGCTGAATGTTCACAATTATTTTTTGCCTGTGTTTTAATGTGATAGGCAGATGTCATTTGTTCACCTCTGTAGCTACTTTTTGAATACGAACTTCTGTTCCTGCAGCTGTGAGTTGGCTGCAGAAAGATAGAGACAAATAAAGTCAGTGTCAAGTGTAGTGTGAAGTCTGAAGACTTTTTGTTACTTCTTGTAATAATATTTCTAGCTTTTGTAGTTGTTAATGTGTAACCATTTGCTCTTTCAAAATAAATTTAAGATACTTAATTTTGATTTAGTGTGAATTTTGGTGAAACTGTACAAGACACATTTTTACTGTAGGGGTGATGAATCTGGTTTGGTATATTAAACCATGTAAGTATTTAAAGGATCTGAAAAATCTATCTTGGAAGTTTGTGTTTTCCACCAGTCTAAAAGGGTCATTTTTGGGGAAAAGAATTCTCAAATTCCTTAAGGGGCATTATTCAGGGACTTGCCCCCCGCCTCTGGCAGGAGGCCAGTGCCAAATATACCATTCTATCATGTAAAAGCTATAATTGTAGTATTTCTCTTTGCCCTGAGACAGTATCCTAGTATTCTTTAAAACAAAAACACCCAAACCCATTTGCTCCCCTGACAAGAAAGCAAGTACACAAGGTAAGCATTTAAGTAGTTTAATTGTAATGTGAAGTATAAGTGATCTAGTATAATGCTTAAGTTGAAAGCCAAGCTTCTTGTGTGAGCTGAAGTAACTATGCCCTGAGGGTAATCATTTGTCTAGACTTGGTTGGTAACATTTTCTGCTCAGTTATTCGTACTAAACTAAGTTTTATTGTCCCACAATTGTGACTTTGGGCTATGTTATCTGCAGTTTTTCCCTTCTGGAAGAAAGGACGCTGGATTGTGAACCATAAGCAAAAGTGCAGGAAAAAAAGGATCATGTTGGTAGTGATTTTTCTGTCCATTGTTCAAGCAACTTGGCCATTCATCAGAATGTGGGAGATGGTGCTCAGATTTCTTCTTTTCCTAAGAGGATCTGAGTCACCATAAAAATTACTGGGTAAATAAGGCAGGAAGGTCACTTGGGTGGTTTCCCTGGCCCAACATAGGATCAAGTACTTCTATGTTGTTCTTCATGAAGATTTGTCTAACATCCTTGAAAAATCCTTCAGAGACAAAGGTTCAATCTTCTGATTTTATTGTCAGTTTGGTTTAGGGTGGGGGAACTCAATTATAATATGCCTTCTTGTCCTGGTTTCAGCTGGGATAGAGTTAATTTTCTTCCTGGTAGCTGGTATAGTGCTGTGTTTTGGATTTAGTATGAGAGTAATGTTGATAACACACTGATATTTTAGTTGTTGCTAAGTAGTACTTACACTAAATCAAGGACTTTTCAGCTTCTCATGCTCTACCGACTGAGAAGGCTGGAGATGCACAAGAAGCTGGGAGGGGGCACAGCCAGGACAGCTGACCCAAACTGGCCAACGGGATATTCCATACCATATGACGTCATGCTCAGTATATAAACTAGGGGAAAGCTGGCCGGGGGGCCGCTGCTTGGGAACTGGCTGGGCATCGGTCAGCGGGTGGTGAGCATTGTACATAGCTTATTTTGTATATTCTTCTATTATTATTATCCCTTCCTTTTCTGTCCTATTAAACTGTCTTTATCTCAACCCACGAATATTACTTTTTTTTTTTTTCCCCTGATTCTGTCCCCAGTCCCACTGAGGGGGGCAGTGAGCGAAGAGCTGTGTGGTGTTTAGCTGCCTGCCGGGTTAAACCATGACACTTCTCTCGAGAGCATCTTAGTGATCGCACTAATCATTCTTTCTTTCATTAATGGCCCAGTGCATAAGTGGTTCAAAAAGTGGGAAAACATCCATCGCAAGATACTTATGGCCTTCGTATCAGACTCTGCAGTACCATGATAGCTAAGGTGCTAACCTAAGCAGTGAGTGGTAGGGATGGAAACCCATCAGAGAAGGACTAGTCTGTTGCATGAGTGAAAACATGATTGATTTTGCCTTCTGAGATGTAACCATCTCTCTTCAGTTGTGCTTTGTGCAGATAGCCTTTTGCTTTCCTGTGCCTGTATTCTGAGTGTCTCAAGATGAAACAACTGGTGTGGGTTTCTTTTGGGATTTTTTGGCTTGGAAACCACAAAACACTTATTTGCATGGATTCTAACTAGTTGTGTTTTAGTTGCTGCACTTCTTGCCCTCATACAGCCCCCTCTCTTGAAATACGTGCAAAATCTCAGTTAACAATAAAACAAATAAAAAATAATAATAAAAAAAATTATAACGAGTAGTAACTTTCTCAATGGCATATCAGTTGACCTAGAGTACTATTTTTATAGCTATTGCTATACAATAGAAAGCTTTTCATAGAATGTGGGGCTCTATAAATTTAGAATTTGACTTTTGAAATCTTTGTTTCTTAGACTTAACTAAGCTTAGTGCGTTTCATGTTTATATAGTGGTGTAAAAAACAAAACAAAAAAACTTCCACTTTGTCATTTTTTCCTCTTTTTAGCTGGTGAAGCTTTGTATTGCAATGATTGATACTGGGAAAGCATTCTGTACAGCCAACAAGCAGTTCATGAATGGAATTCGAGACCTTGCACAATATTCCTGTAAAGATGCATTGGTTGAGGTAAGCTCTTTAAGAGGTGAAAATGGAAGGAGAAAAGTGTAACTTAAAAAGGGTGAAATATAACAGCTGGCAAGAGTAGTAGTTAAAGTTTATACTATTACTTGCCTTTTTGCTCCTTTTTCTTTGAGATGTCTTAAGAGTGAGCTTTTTTGACTGTGGTGCACTGCAAGTGTCTGTGCTGTTTAGTTTCAGCTTTAACCTGCAATGGCAAGGGTTTTCCAAATTCCAGAAAATATGTATTTGGTTAGGAATTGTCATCTTGGGAGGAGTGGAGAAAGTCAGGTTGAAGCTGTGAACAGCTGCCCTGTTTACTTTGCTAAATAAAGGGGTTCTAGTCATGAGATCTAAAGAGCCATTTCTCTGCAACTAAATTCCCTGAGTTGATCTCTTGGGTCCTGGAACTGGCACTCTCTAATACATAGAAATTTAAATTTGTAAAGGTACAGAGCCCATTTTGATGGTGTAACCTCAGACTGATGTCTTGTTAGGCTAATTTGGAACACCTAATGTTTCCTGTCTATGTTACTTTGAAACGAGGTATGAAGTTGTGTAATATGCAGGTATAATTATGTACACATCTCTGTGTATATCATCTATATTTAATGTGTGTTATGTAATAGAACATCAATTGCAGGTATGCATCTTCACACACTAGTTGAAATAGATAATGCCTGTGAACTTCGGTATAGTCTGTGTGCAACAAACTGTTGTCTGGAAATTTACTTGCTAGAAATGTAGTGTGATGGCAAACTAGTAAAACCTATATTATTTGATTCCAAGTAGGTTTTTGTTACACTTGCTGTGTAAGCAATAAGCAGTTACCCAAATATATTAGGAGTCATTGTTTTCTGTGTTTGAGCTGTTGATTCTACAGATTGATGTCGATATTGCTAAGCATATAAGCTGTGAGGCAGTAGTTCCTACAGTAAATCTGTGTGTACTGTTGATTACAACATGTTAACCAGGTTTTTGGAGTTAGAGTATTAAACATTAATAAATATTAAGTAGTGTAATATTAAATATTGTAAATTAATGTGTTAAATTATGTGAACTACCCATAGTTTAGTCAGCTTAACTTGAATTTTTCCTGCTTTGCTTCAGTTTGGTCCTTTATATATAGGTAGGTAGCAGTAACATTTTTGTTGCTTGTACCTTTAATAGATTTACTTGATATTACCCCCATGTTCTCCTTCTAGCATAATGGTTTTAGTTTAATAATCATGCTAAGGAAAATTAATTTCCAAGTTCTTTACTGAAAAGCTGTAAACCTCTGAAACGTTGCTTTCATGCGGTGTATTTTGTAGGGCTTAACTTAAACCACTTTGTTTTTCTTTTTACAGACCAGCTTGACAAAGTTCTCTGACACTTTACAGGAAATGATCAATTATCACAATGTAAGTATTTCTAGCTGAAACATGACACTGATAGCTTACCTCCAGTTATATTTGATAACTGAATAATGCTAAAGCTTTTCTTGTTGATAGTATTTGCAAAGTCATGGTTTAAGTGGTATTAAATACATCTCATTTTATACTTGTAAATATTTTATTTATATTTTGTTTATGAAGTATTTATAAATATCCCCTTTTCTGCAGATTTTTTTATCTCACTTTTTTTTGTTGTTGTTTGGAATTTGTAAGCTTTACTAAAGCCCAGTGCTGTAAGACAGAGTAAATACTGGATTGTTTCATCTTTTATAATCAAACTGACAGGTAGCAGTCACAAACTATGAGCGTATTTCTTTGCTGGACTGAAATAATGATTACCTTTTCCATAATTTTTACTTCTTTTGCCTTCCTTTATAATGGACAAAATGAAGCACCTCTGATTTGTGTGTAGTTTTCTTTTTGGAAGTATGACAGATTTAGACAAGTGCAGAGAAAGGAGAAAATGCTAGGATTTAAGACTAATAGTGATTTTTAGCATGTCAGACTTCATCAGAAAGCTCAGTTTTGCCTGGATTGAAAACTGATCTATTTTTTTTCTCTTCTAAAGAGTTTAGTCTTGTATCCTGAAAGCCAAAGGGATGTGTTCGTTCTTCTATTTTCTTCCTCTTCCCTTGGCCCCTACTGCTTTTCTTTCATTTTCCAGCAAATTGCTGGAAAGTAACTGAAGTGTCTCCAAAGTGCTGAAAATATGCAGGGCACTTAAAATTTGTGTGTTTTTTTTTGTTTTGGTTTGGTTTTTTATACCACTAGGAGTTTAAAATGTAATGAGATGCAGAGAATGCAGTTCAAACAGCTTCAGCTGAAATTAAGTTTGTTAGCATTAACTTAGTTTCCTAAAACTGTCTTATTAGGCATTTTTTTTGAAAATGCATGCTTTTAGAAGGGAAGGGAGACAAAGGGAAGCAGGTTAATACTGTTGAGTTGGATTTCCTTTCCATTATATGAGGTGTACATCTACACCTAATATAATGAAAACTGTAAAGAGGGGAGTAAGTGGACTCCCCTCTTTACAAAGTGGTGATACTTTGATGGTAGAGAGAAGCTAGTGCAAAGGTTCAAAGCAGCAGTAGTGGGAGAAAGTGTTACTTTCATGTTAGTGATTTCTGCAGATTAGATTGAGCAGATGAATCCAGTTGGCTGTCCCTATTTTACACTCTTCATCACACTTCTTGCTGCTGGTTACCCTCTTAACCATGTGTTTGCTATATGCTATGTTCTTTTTGACACATCTGACCTAGGTCCTATATTCTTGCTGCTGTTATTGTTCTACATGATTGTGCCTTACAGTGCTTTGGTAAAATTTGGCACAGCACAACTCTCCCTTTAGAGCGGTTTGAAGGCAGAAAACAAAGAACAAGCCGTATTAAAAGAAGATTTCTTTGCAGATCTAAGTAGGACAACTCTGAGTTCTGTCCTGCTTTTTTTCCCTGTACTTCCTTGCTGTGCTCAAGCATAGTGAGTAGAACAGTGGCCTTTACSAAAAGGCACAAACATAAGAAGTGAGGCATGTTATGGGGTTCTGATGTAGAGCTTTGCCAGACATGTTGTGGTCCTGCATTGCTTTCTGTTAATCTGCTTAGTTCAGCAGGACTTACTAGCTCAGAGTGTCAGCTCTGTTGTTGACCAAGTTGGCAGGAGAGCCATCATGAGTGAGAAGAAGCTAGAGGAAGAAAGGTGAGAGGCAGGCGTCCTCCAGAGGAAGAAGGGAAGGGGTAGGAGATGGTCCCACTAAGATCTGGATGACTGTCAGTTTTCTCATATGAGGCTTTGCTTCAAATAAGGCTAGGAACCAGACTAATGCAGTATCTTCACTGATTCAGCAGTGGGGGAGTAGCTTTGACAGCTTATGGCAAATAGCAGCTTTCTTAGACTTGGTTTGGAGTGTGTGAAAGGTAATGTGTTGGAAAGGCATTGGAAATCTAGTCAGATCATGGTCTGGGCACTTTTTTCTGTTCTTTTAGGGGAAAACATTTGTATTAATTTTTCTGCCTAGCACTTTTTTCTTCTTCATTACTATAAGCAGAATTGCAAGTCTCATGTTTCTGGGAGTCCACTAATCAGTTGAGTTCCCATCTGGTTATACTCCTTCTGTATTGATCTTGATTAGTGCACTCCTCAGGCACTGGCAAGCTTAAATGTCAGCAGTGGGAGTAGTCCCAGCATGACTTCCAGCTTGTCAAGAAGTTCTTTATCTATTCTAGTTGTCTGTTTTTTCTGGTTTCCCAAAGTGGGAATACAAACAGGATCTTCCATGTGTTACTGTTAGATATAGGACAATTCAGGTTGGAAGGGGCCTCAGGAGATGTCTGGTTCAACTGCCTGCTTAAATCAGGGTCAGCTCTGAGGTTGGAGCAGGTTGCTTAGCGTTTTATCCCATTTGGTCTTGAAAATCTCCAAAAATGGAGACTGGATGGAGGATATAGTACCACTGTTAATGGGTGACTTAAACTCAGTTGTGTTTTCCCTCCTTCAGTGTTTCCAGAAAAGAGAAACAAGCTGGTAAGGGTTTTGCTGTCAGTACTTGGCATTGCATGGCTTTTCATTCCCAGATTTTGTGAATAGGGAAATTAAGACTGAGAACGTTTAAAGAAAACATTGTTTGACCTGAAACTTTGAGTTCTTGACTTGCTCTTTCAATAAAATTATTTAACACTTAAAGGTCTTTACCTTTTGGAAGAGATTCTATTCAGTTGGGCCAACTACTACTTCCTTATATTCTTTCACCTCTTTTTTTGTGATCGTGCCTTGTATATTTCCGTAATGCAGAATGGGAGGCGTAGAGGAGTTGGAAATTAAGGTCTGCACAATGATAAGTGACAAAAGGTTTTGTCCCATAGCCATTGACCTGTTCCATTCTGTCCTAAAACGCAGAGGGCAGATGTGAAGCTAAAGGAATGTGCATTTTCATTCCTCAGTTAGAATTTCTGGGGTCATAAGGGTAAATACAAGTTGTCTAACATTCAGGTGTGCTTTGGCCTTGGAAACTTAAAAAATTTCTCAAGCTTTACAATTTGAATGAGTAGATTATATTCTGCCCCGCTCCCTCCCCCAGCCTCCCCAAATCATAAGAAATTTGAGAAGCATGGCTTAGAACACTTAATTTTAGGAAAAAGAAGCAGCCATTCTTCATAGCAGTTCAACAGTGGGTGTTTTTTTTTACAAATGTATTATGTAAAGGAGATGGTACTAATTACTCATGTATGTTACACTTTCAGCATTAATTTCAATCTGTGGGGTTTTTTTGCCAGAAGTTAAGGGCATGGTCTTTCTATGGTTTCATTTGTCTTTTAGTTGTTGGTTAAATTGTGGAAGTCTTTAAGAATCAAAAAAAAGTTGTTACTTAACATTCAAGGTTGTTTCTTCAAGGCTGTTTTACAGTAATATTCTTGACTGTTTAATAATCATAATGAACATGTTCTATGAAAGTGGGCATCTCTTACATTGTCAGGATGAGAGAATAAGATGCCAGGAGCTCTTGTCTCTCCTTGTAACCACAGTCTTTAAGAAAAGACCAGCAAAAGGTGTTGGGTTTGTGTTATTTTCCTTATTTTATTCCTTATTTATTTTTTATTTATTTCAAAACTACTTTGAAAGGTTTTATATTTTGATATTAGAGACACGTTGGTTTAATAATTCTCATCTAATTCTGCATAATAACCATGTGTATGTCTAAAATGAAAAGTTATGAATACCCCTAAGTTATTGACCTACATAATAATGCTTTTCTTTCAGATCCTGTTTGACCAAACCCAAAGATCAATTAAGGCACAGCTTCAGACTTTCGTTAAAGAGTAAGTTAATTTGCACTTGTAATGGGAAAATTATAGGTGAAGTAGAATTTTAAAACATCTGATATGAGTGGGTTGGTGAAACATGTTTCCTGAAAATCGCCAGCCATAAATTGAGAAGTGCGTATTAAAGCTTGTCAAAAATCACCCCAAATCAGTGAGGCTTTAGATCCAGCTGCAGAAATGTTGAAATAGTATGAATTACTGATCTTAATTACATGTTGTCATTGTCTAAGCTTAGGGGAAAAAAGTGCTTACCAAAGCTTTTTCCCAGTAAGCATGAGATGCATTTATTTAAATTTCAATTTTGTCCTTTCCTCAGAAGAGAAAGACAGAGAAGCTTCTATCATACTTTGTATGATTTCCATTTGATCCAAGCATTTATTGAAGAATATAGAAACTAGCTATAACAGTCATGAGCATGGTCTGTCTAGTGTATCTTTAAACACTTTGGAATTCATTTGTTACCCATCTTTCCTTTTTCTTTAGAGATATTAGGAAATTTAAAGATGCAAAGAAACAGTTTGAAAAAGTCAGTGAAGAAAAAGAGAATGCTCTAGTAAAAAATGCCCAAGTTCAAAGAAATAAGCAACACGAAGTAGAGGAAGCAACCAATATTTTGACTGCAACACGGAAGTGTTTTCGACACATAGCTCTGGATTATGTTCTTCAGGTAAGTGCAGCAATAAAAGTTATTTTTCAAAACCATCTGTTACATATAGTTAGAGATCTGTCCTTTAGAAGTTCTTATAAGCTTCTCAGAAGCTGTGGAGATTCAGTGAAAAAGGAATAACTTTGTCTGCAAGTAATTTCTTTTTTAATGAAATCTGAGCAAAAATTAATTTACTTGATGCATTCTTATTGCTTAATGCTTTGGTACTCAGTGCTGTTGCTGTAATGACACAGTTTAATTTTCAACTTGAACATTCATTTTGAAGAAACAGTATTTGCCTGATACTTACCTAAATGTATTTCGTGAGTTGGCTATGCTGTAGTTCCTTAGAAATACAAATTACCTGAATAATTCTGATCTAGGATGTTGGCTACTACTACAATTTCAGCTGTTCGCTTTGGGTTTTATTTAACAAATCCTACTTGTCTAGAAGCCTTGGATTCTGGCATTGTGCCATAGGGGAAACCAAGAACATAACTACTCTTTCGGTTTTTTTTTTAGTGCAGATCTCCTATAGAATGTTGAGAGGTGTTCTCTGTCCTACTACTTTGAATCCTGTGAAATAATAAATTTTCTGTCAATACTTACAATTCATCTGTTTCATAGTTACCCACAACTACAGCAAAACAGGATTATTGCACTCGGATGGTACGAGGGGTTGGGGGGTCCTAAATGGGTCTGGGGTTCTCCTATGATCAAACACAGAACAACCCTTTAAAATAATGTTAGTTTTATATTAGACGTTATCATCTTGATTTGTGACAGTCCAGTCAGTTATTTAAAGCTTATTTAACTGTTCTTTAAATTGCATGTATTATCTGTGAAGTGGAATCGATCTGTTCAGCCTGGGCACGTGCACAGATATGGTGCTCAGTGGTCAACACTGAACTCCTGCCTTTTGAACACTAAGGACAAAGTTCATTTTGATGTTTAAAAAGTCATGTGAATTATGTACCACTTAATTATTTGTACTAACATCAAATAGTGGGGGGGGGGGGGGGGGGGGGGGGGGGGGGGGAAGCTGGCAGTCATTATTATAGGCCAGTTCCTTGTGTGTGCATTGAACTGCAGATCGTTTGCCTCCTGGAATTCGTATGTTCAAAGTATGAGCAGTTCCTGTGATAAAGATGCATTTAAAGTAACAGGGAAAAGTTTCAGCATCTCTTAATTAACGCGGACAAAAATGAATTCAGCTTTAGGAATTCTTTCTACTTGGGTGACTCTTTTCTTCTGGAAAAGTGGCTTCACAACTATGGTCTCTTTGTAGCTATATTGGCTTTAAACTGTATTTCAAAACCTTTCCTTTTTTTTTTTTTGTGCCTTGCAAGTTGAGGGTTTGTTCTATACAAACAAATCTTAATTATTTTTGCTGCAGAATGTTTTCCAAAATAGTGACCATTTAAGTATAGAAGTACAATCTGGTTTTGATTATAGCTTCAGTAAGTTTATTTCTTTTGCTGGAATTTTAAACTGACATAGAGGTGTTAAATTACAAAATCATGCATGTTTCTGCAAAATGGGGCTTTTAAAGTAAAATCTGTAGTTCTGGATGACAACCTTAAAGATTTGGGGACAAAGAGGATAGAGGAACTAGGTGAATGTGGAAAATCAGTTATTTTTTCTATATAATGTGAAATTCTTCAAGTTCTAGGGCAACACTATAAGTCAGTGACTTCAGCTAGCTTAAAAGTGCAAGTATATATGAAAAGTTACTTATTGCAGCTATTATGATCTTGCTTGTTTCAGAGGCTGGGGCTATATCCCAGTTCTGGGACACTTTAGACAATGTCAGCCCGAGTGGAAAAATAAACATGCCCCTGTCCTTTCCTCTCCCTTGGCAGGAGACAGCAGTGGTGCTGAGTGCAGCTTCTTTAAGAAGTTGGTGGGCTGGGTTAGCTCATACTGTCAGAAAGGGTATTTGAAACATGTTGAATTCAATCTCTTGAAAATRGGTACAAATTTTCCTTGCTTGAAAGGTGTATTATATTACTTAAACTATCACATGATGGCTTATTTTCCCTTCTAATATAAGAAAGTTGTGACTATCATTGTGAAATTCTAGCTTCACAAGCTTTTTCTGATTGCATCACTTTAATATCATGACAAAACTAGCATGCATATTCTTTTAAAAGTGCTTTGTGAAGTCTGATATTGAGTTACGTTCTTCCACTGTTTTAAGCTTTGATATGATTATTWGGAAGTAATTTGAAGTTTACTTCTGTGGGGAAAATTTGCAAGTAGAATAAAATAAGTTGCTTGTTTGTTTTTTTTTTTTTCTAGATCAATGTTCTTCAGTCTAAAAGGAGAGCAGAAATCTTAAAATCAGTAAGATATACTTTATTTTCTGTATAGAAAATATTTAAATAAATCTGAAATTAAAAATGTGACTGCAAAGCAGTATATTAAAAAGTTAGTCCTTTTACCCATCAAAACATTACCAGTACATTTGGCACTTTGGTGACAGTCAGTTTGGCCTTTACTATAACTGGGCATAGATGCTTAACTGTTTTTGGCAATCCTTTTGGTTCAGATTTGAACACTTCAAGGTTTTCACTGCTGTTGACTCTTTGATATGTGTTTCATGGTTAAAATCGAACTTTGTCTGCCAAGAATTCTGCTGTTTAGGTCTGCTATATTAATTTATAAACAATAAGTACTTCTTATCATCTATTCTGAGATGGATTCAGCTCTTTCGACAAAAATGGTTATTTTTTGTGTAAATAGCATATTGTAATAGCAAATATACAATATGCTTTACTATGGTATCTGCTAAATTAATATACAGCTATATCTGTATGCTAGTTTTCTTCTGATTGTATTCTCTTTTCTGCTTCATATTATCTCTGTAAAAAGTTTACTGAGGTGGAGACTGTCAAATAAAATGGTGCTTTTCTTTCAAAGGTCTAAAGTTGCACTTCCATAGTTTCCTTAATTCCTTTAAAGAGCAAAAACTTTAGTTGGATCACAGCTTTATAGCTACTTGCCATTCTGCTCTTCCCAACTCGTTTTCTTTTTTAAGACTGGACAGTCTTCTCAGCTATGTTCATAAAGGTTATGGTTTTGGATCGTTAGTAAATATATTCTGTAGCCTCTCTCTAATTTACATATCCTAGTTAAACAAGTGATAACAAAAGTTTCAGGTGGCATGAATTAGAAGTAATTTTCTGCCCTTAAGTAGATTTGTTTTGTTTTTGTTAATGGGGTTAATCCTATTAACTAATTTCTTCATTCTTTGCTGCCTTTACCTTGCATGTTTATTTACAACATTGGAAGCTCTATGAGAGATTGATGTAAATTGCCAGGACACAAGAGAGCAGAAATTAACCCTGGAATTGTATTTTAAGTTTGTTCATGTGGATTAGTTAAGTGATATATTTGTGGTATCTGACAAATATTTATCCTTTTAAAAAATATACTTTTTTCCTTCCAGATGTTATCATTTATGTATGCCCATCTGGCTTTTTTCCATCAAGGCTATGATCTTTTTAGTGAACTTGAGCCCTACATGAAAGACCTTGGTGCACAGGTAACAAATTACTTTAGAAATTCATAACTATATGCTGGAGTGGATGAAAGCTTGATATGTGCGTACATATCAGGTACATAATAGATTTATTCAACAAAAAGGGAACTGTATTGTGATAAAGGCAAAGCATAAAAATATACTGTAATTGGTTTGAATGAAAACAGTTAGAAACTGGAAGTTGTCTGTTTACTGAAATTAATACTACCTTTAGGATTTACATACTTAAACATAACCATGTAGTGCTGTTTGAGGTACTCTATGGTATTCAGGACACTGGATTATTTTGTTTTAAAAATTTTTGTATATGACCCATGTTATAAATATATTTAACAGTAAAAAGTAGATTAGGTTCTTTTCCTTCTACTTGTATACATTATTTACTGTATAAATTATGCAGCGTGCCAAAAATAAAATTGATGTTAGCAACTTAGACCATAAAACAGAAGTCTGATTTTAATAAGTAGTGCAAAACTGAGTTCATACATTGAATCCTTCTTGCCCAGTTTTGTTGTTGAAGTTTAAGAACACACAATTGCAACTTCTGGGTTTTCAGTGAGGGACTCATAAAAAGGTTAGATGGACCTCAGCCAGCTGCACACAGGAGACATTGAAAATGGTTATGCAAAATAGATTAACATACAATATTCAGCTGAAGATCTGTCGACTGAAGATCAGGAAAAAGACTCAGCAGTGTCTTGACTTCTTTTCAGTGCAAGTTGAATTGGCCTGGAAATACTTGTACAATGCTCTCTCTTTTTTTTTTTTTTTTTTTTTTTCTTCCAACCCTCCCCCCTTCCATCTCCCCCCCGCCTCTGTCTGAGTACTTGCAACAACTGCACTGGTGCAAAACCCTCTATTGCTACTTCCCAGCCTGATCCACAAAACAAAGCCAACCCAAATTCTAAGTGTCTGTCCAGATACAAAAGCAAATAAATGACAGCAAACGTTTATTTGCATTTATCTCAAGTAGATGTGTCACTGAATGTCTAAGAAATGCCATTGTTCTGAGCTGGTTGCCACAGCGCTGCTGTTGTCATCTGTGCCCCTCAACCTGCTTCTGTGGCTGTGCAGTGAAGCAGATTGGGAACTGTAGAAAATAACTCCAACAATCAAATGTCTAAATAGTTATTTTTCTGCTAGACTAGTCCCCAGTCCGGTTACTGTGGGTCTTAATTACTTGTACAAACACACGTCAGGGAGGAGTGTGCTTGTGTGTATGCATGCGTGTGGCGAGCAAGTGATGGAGCTGAGAAGAGGGACAGGCTGCTTGAGCTGGCACTGCCATCAAGAAGGGAAGTGACTGTACAGCTACAGCCCTCTGTGTTTGGTGTAATAGCGGCACTTGGAAGGTTCATGTGCACATGAGTGTGACCTTAGTTATGCCTTTTATTCTTTCACATCCTTCCATTTTGGGTTGTAATTGTTGAACTGTAGTGTTTTGATAGTATAGAATGTGTGTCCTGTACCTCTGCAGAAGGGGGGATGGGGAAAGGAGACAAAAACTATGGAGTTGGTAGTGGTTTATGCTACCAGCTAGGCTTTAATATTTCTGTTTCATTGAGATTATTTGAGCAAGGAACACAAGGTTATTTTTGAATGGCTGGTCATCCTTTTGCTTGATCTGGTAAGCAGCATTGTGTAACATTCATTTTGGTGCTGGTATCATAGCAACTGAAGGAGTTAAATTTAGAAAATCCAAAGCTGAGAGTATTTAAAATGTATTGCAATTGGAGCAAAGATAGACTGAAGACCCTAAAGTTGTAGAACTTGCTGAATTATTCTTTTGTGGCAGACCTTGGCATTGAAGTAAAGGATATTTTTCATGACAGAAGCAGACTTGTAAATAGCTTTTGAAAGTTTAACAGTTAATGGCTTTGCAGTTTGTATTGGTTGAAGCTGCTACCTTCTCATACCTGAGAAGGTATGTTGTGACATAACAAAACAGGGATTTGCTAGATTTTTCTGAAAATACTGTCAGATTCTTTCTGTTGGTAAGTGAGTTTTCATTCCCAGGTAAATTTTGTGTATGATCTTAATTACAAGGTTTAACAGCACTTGAAGTATTAAAATTGAAGTGATCTTAAATAGTATAGTTATAATTTTTAATTCTTTTGTTTTGCGTTTTCAAAATAACTGGTTTACATGACAGAATAGGATTAAGCAATTTTGCTTTCTGGATATTTTAGGTCAGGGTAGGATTACTTGTGAATTAGATCATTGTAGGGGGATCTTTAATGGCACACAAGTGTAGTATAAGCTTTTGCGTGGAAATTATGGTATTTGGCACTTCATGTGAAATGTGGTATTAGTTTAAGAAGAAAACCTACTTGAATTTTCATTCTGAAATGACTATTCAAAAAGCTAAACATTTTAGTCTGGCTTAGTTCTCTCCAGAATACCACTTACAGCACCGTATGCTTATAAAAATACATTTACCAGTAAATGCAGTATTTGAAAAACCTCATTTTTTGAAGACTACGCAGTAGTGATACAATGACTGGGATTTTGATAGTTTAGTTGTGTGATTGACCACAGCTCTTGATAGTTGTATGCTGTTGGTCTTTTTTGTTTAAGACAGTTGATGTGCTGCTCACCTGAGTGAAAAGAAGAAATTCTGGTCTGAGCTTGGAAACTGGAATGATGCAATGCTGTCTTCATAGTAAAAAAAGTAAATGATGAAATGAGCTGCTGTTAAGAACTTTGTTTTGGCACTTATGCTGTGGTAAATGTATCCCCAAACACTTGTATTTAAGATAAATTAGAGGTAATTGCCCTAATCTGAACATGGCTACTTTCTGTTTCATCTGGCAGGGTAGGAGGAAGAATTTCTTGGGGGCCATGTGCAGATTCCTGAATCTGAGGTTTTAACAAGAAACTTGATTCCCATAAAGTCTTGAACAGCCCTTGGACCAGTTCTCATCTTTATCACAAAAGAATGAGTTTCCCAGGGTTCTTGGTGCAAAACAGTCTTTGAGCACAATGGCAGCCCAGTCTTTGTTTTAGAGGCTCTTCTATAATTTTTAAGTCATATAGCTACATAAATATGACATCCAGACACTTCAGTCTTTAACGTGTTCATGTTCACAAATACCTGTAAGGTGTGAAAGTGCTGGTGTAGCCATTTGAGCCAGAGAAGAAGCCAGGGAGAGAAGAGTTAAGAAAAGTAACAAGAGTATGAATTGGATTCAGGTGTCCCAACTCTCTGATGGCTCCTTAATTGTTGGAGACTGTCTAGCACAAGGATGTAAGAGCCAGTTATTGTCCCTTTTTTCTCTCATTTATATCATTTCAAGCAGGGGAAATACAACACTGGGGAAAATGACCAGAGTTGGCAGGGGTTCTCACTTGTGGTTATGAGGGTGGGTGGAGCAATCCTATTTGTGTGTGAATTAGAGGTTCTGTTAGTCATAGTGTGCCCCCTGCCATGTGACTGACTTCAGCTGGAAAACTGGTGTCGCACACTGTTCCTGGTCTCCTTGCTCTAGGCCTGGAGTAGAATGAGGTCTGTCCCACAGATGTAAAGCCGCGGGCTGTACTGCTGTGTTCAGTATTGCATCTGCATCGTTATTCAGTAAGATGCTGTGACTGGGGATAATGGCAGTCTTGTATTACAGGCTGGATAAAGGAGGAGTTCATCAGATTCCATAGCGTGTCACATAACTACCAAGCTAACTGGTCTTTCAGGCAGCATCTGCTCCTTCACTTCACCATATGTCTTATTTAAACATCAAAGTCTGTTTAAGAAAACAAACAAACAAAAAAAAAAAACCCACCACAACTAAAAAACCACCAAACTTACTCTCTTTAAGGATATCTTAAATTTCCTGCCTTTTTTTCCTTCTGGTTTTAAAAGGAAAAAGTTTATATGGTAGTGCTATAGATATGCTTGCAGCAAGTTTTTGGTAGTGTCTTTTTTATTATCACAGACTTCGTAAGGATGCTAACTTAAATCCTCTCTGTTGTGACAGTCTCTCTTCTTTGCAAAATCATGTTGTTCTTATTACTGAAACTAGAAACAGTTTGAATGGTTCTACCTAAGACTTCAAGGAATCTTGCTCAAATACTGCTGGTGACCTGATGAAAACTATCAATACAAAAGCCTGGTTGAGGCGGTTCTCCCTGCTTTGTGGAGGGGAAAAATCACTAGCATTTGCTCCTTCTAGTTTTTGCTGCTAATGCCAGTGCTGCTGCATAGGCCAGTCAGCCAGCAAGAGCAGCTAAAGCATGAGTCATTCTCTTTGGAGACTGAGCACCAATGCGGTATAGAGTCGCATATGCTTGGCACCATGCTGTTCTTTGAAACATTTCTTCTAAGGCTTACAAGAAATGTACACCTTTCGTAGAGGTTAATTCAGGATGGTAGTGCAGTGCTTTAAACGAGGCTTCAGTGGTTATTCAAGGTAAAGACTTTGTGACCAGAGAAGTAATTATACTATGCAAATAAAACAAAAGTCATGCAGTGTCTAGACATAATGTGTTCTTTTTTGTCAGCATTATGAAATCTACTGAGCCAAATTTCTCTTTATCTAAAGATCCAATTTTCTGTTTCTCTTTACAGCTGGATCAGTTGGCTGTAGATGCTGCAAAGGAGAAGAGAGATATGGAGCAAAAGCACTCCACTATTCAACAAAAGGTACTTGAGAGAATGTAAAAGGCAGACTGCACACACATTTTTGTATCTCTAGCATCTTTCCCCAGCAGTGCATCTCTGCACTGGAACTGTGAGGGATGGTATCTTTAGTGCAGAGAAACAGACTTACACATCATTAAGTGTAGGGTTGGATTGCAGGTATTCATTTTGTATTACAGAACAGAATATTACGTTTAGTTTTGACTGAAACATAAATGAACAGTAAAATTTATTTGAATGCTAGGACTCTGGCATTTCATTAGAACTCTTAATTCCTATTACATCTTGGATTCAATATAGTTGTAAAAGTTGCTGTCTTTCCCTCCTGTGTGTCTGTAGAAGACGTGTATGTGCTGCACAGTCCTACAGTCATATGTATCACTTTCTGAACTGTGCCAAATATGAGTGCAGCACTTTGAGGCAGTGTGGCAGCTGCTATTGCATATAAAGAGCAAAAGTAAACTTTTGTAAAGGCTGTCTAATGTATGGTGTTCAACTGTACACAAATACGAAAGTGATAACATTAAATTGCTGTTTTGGGAAGATGTGTATGTGCAATAATTCTTATTTTTGCCTATTGAGAAAAATGTAGATAATTCATGTTGTGGGGGGAATGACTTCTGTTGTTTGGATGTTTCAGAAGCTCTAGATCAGTATTGGTTTTGCAGGTATAATGCTAGAAGTTAAAAATATTTCCACTGAACTCTCCGGTAGTGAGCTAATACTGCAGGTACTTTTGAAAGGGATTAGATACCAGTTTGAAGGTAATGCAACACTTCTTACTCTCATTCAAATACATTCTGTATCTGTTCAGGTGGCATAAATTTTAAAAAAAAACAAAAACAAAAACAAAACAAAACAAAAACAAAAACAACAACAACAACAAAAAAACAAACAAAAAAACTCCAAAACCAACCAACCAAACAAAAAACCCAAAAACCCCCCTAATGTAAATGAAATATGATGAGTAAATAAATTCAGGAATGAAAACATGCTAAGATTATAATTTAGGTAGCCTTAGTAGGAGTCAATATTAATACTAATGGGAAAAGGTAACATTTTTGATTGCTGAAAATGTTTTTGTCACTTCATCCTGTCGTTCCTGCAGGAGTTGGTGGGAAGCATTAGGATTGCTGTAACTGTGAAATTGAGCAGACACGATGACGGGTTTTAGGGCAGTGCTGATGTGCTGTGTTTGGAGGCAGACAGGAGATATCTACAGGCAAGGAGGGGGAAGAAAGAGGGGAAATGGGAAAGAGATGGAACTTGAGAATTAACGTTGATGTTCAAATTTTAATTTCTTTGGGCTCAATAGGCCTAGTTTCAGGAGTGGGCAGTAGTTGAGGGTTTTACTGTTAGAGAACAGCAGTGCTTGGTGGAGGATGTAAGTTATGGGCAACTATCTTTTAATTGGCCATAGAAGTAATGACTTGTTACTGTGAATTATGATCATTGCTGTTGCCAATGGTGTTTACAGTCTTTGTTTTTTCTTCAAATGCTGCTTAAGGCTGCTTTACAGGTAAACTATTTCTAATAGTATCAATGGTTATTGAAACTTTTAAGCTTCATGAAACTTGATAAGCTATATCTGTGTGTAATAAAAATATTCTTGGTTTCTAGTACAAATAGCAATCATAATGAGGTTATTTATGTATTGTTCCTTATTTTAGTTGATTGACAATTTTTATGCTGTCTCTAAAGTATAATCAGGGCAGTCAGATTGCATTGTATGTTGTCCTCTCAAATTCTGTGTTTCAAGTTGTCTATGTTGTCTCCTGTCCTTACCAGCGAAGTCATTGATGCATTTTTGTGATGATAATGCCTAGATTAATGCATGTAGGCTTTGGAGGGCATGCTTTATTGGAGATTCCTCTTACAGCTTGTCAAATAATTTTCTTGGTTTCTTACTCAAATCATGTTCTCTGTTTGTTTATTGTTGTCTCCTACTTGCTTTTCCCAACCTTCCCACCAAGTTTGCTTCCAGCTCATCAGGATTTCAGAATCTTGAACTGCCTTAGACCTTGGATCTTGTTCTTTATATCATTATTTGTCATCTGGTCAACCTGACCAGGACAGCAACCTTGTTCTCTGTTCTCTTCTTGTGGCTTGTCATGTTGCTTTCCACTGGGCTGCCTCTTGGCATACGTTCCCAAATCTTCCAGTGCCAAATCTTTCCATGTTTTATAACTACTGAAACTTTTGCTTCTTGTATTGAATATTCCATGAGGTATATATGCATTTAATATACTGAAGTTTTAATCTAATGCTTCAGAATGATGCCTTTTCTTCATTGTGTGGATAAAGAACAGTTCCTTTTCTGAAATGTATAGGTAAGTGCACATGTGCACACACCTACCCACCCACTACCTGTGTTTGCATATATGTGCATATGCATGCAGAATAAYTGCACTAATTAAATAACTCATCTCACTTTTCTTTATAATCGTCATCCTATTTAATTAGGCGAGGCTAACACAAAAGTTATGGAAGGGCTTGGTCACCACTATTTCTATTTTAAGAGAACTGATGTCTGATTTTTTTGGTTTGTTTTAACTTTTGTGTTCTATTTACTCAGCAAATATGCAGGAAACTTTTTTTTTTGTGTAAGAAATTATTTTTTCTGTATTAATCTGGAGCAACACATACTATGAATTAGTCTAGAAATGTCATGATCATTCTGGGAACTTTTTGCAATATATTTTTGTAGGGAAAGATACATAGCAAAAGAGTGGTGTCACAGTGTCAGTATCACTTAAGACTTGTAACTCCTGTTTTCTGAGCAGTTTGCAGCCCACTGCTGTAGTAACATGTTGAATTAAGAAATAATTTAAAAATCGGTTGCACCTGTAAACAGTATTATGGCTTTTTGGTTTTATGACAGAGCTAATATTTTGTTCTAAAATGAGGGAAATGATACAGGAAAAACGTTTGCATTGAACTTCACATAGTTTTCATTGTATTCAAATCCCTTTTTCATTTTTTAAAAAAAAAAATCTGCATCTGAAGAACTGCTCAGGAAACAGCTGGAGTGAGAATGATTTGAAAATTTTTAACATGTTGAATAAACAAGGTGATAGGAAACCAGATGCTACCACAGTCATAAAGCAGGCTGCTGTTGAGAAGTAATGCAAACTAATTCCTGTCTCAAAAAACAACGATGTACCAGTATTTCAAGTGACTTGTATGCTCAATGACTATCTCGCCTTCTTTCACTTTGTCTTGGACTGTAAACCTTGTTATTTGTTGTGTCTGTTGTTGTTTTAAGCCCTTCCTCAAGGGACTTTCAACTTAAGCATGACAAACATCTCTTTTGCTGATGGGATGGGAATGAAAGCAACTTTCTAAATGGGGGGGTTGCACAATTAGTGTCTTCTGTTTAGTATATGCTGGAGTAGCTTTTCAGATTAGTGTTTTCTTTGGTACTTATGCTCCCTCATTTACTGTCTTTTTAAAAACTTTAAAAGTTCTGCTTCTCTAAAGTAAAAAACTTATTGAATACATATTCAATGTTAAAATGCTGATACTCATGCTCCCTAAGATTTACTGGTAAAATGGCTTTAATAGCTTTCATGACCTGCTAGCAATCTTCATATTGAAAGTAAATCGAAAACTCTGCTGCTGAAAGGTATGGGAGTTTATGTTTTGGTAACAAGAAAATTATATGTAGAGAAACAGAAAACATGCGAGCTATGAAATGAATCCAGTATATGTGATAAATTGATAAGTTTGTATGAAAATGCATTCACTGAAACACTGTCAAGAATAGTAAGTATTCTGTGACCCGCCAGATTAGTATTAATTGTGGAAATGAAAGCTGTTTTTCCATTGCCAGCTGGTTTGCTATCCCTCATGGACGTTTAAAGAAAAACAAAAACAAAAAAAAGGCATGAAAGCATGCTGTACACTTCACTTATATAACCCACTTCTACATGTTTCTCTTCCAGTAGCTGGCCAACCTTGAAAAATGTATATCAGAATAGAAGCCATAGATGTTCCTTCCTTCAAATCTGAATGAAATGTGCAATATAGCACTTCAGTGTAACTTTCATAATACTGGCTTAATTTAGTTCTGATTAGTTGAAATGTACTTTAGTCCTAACTGACACCTAATTAGTAAATAAATGATGTGTAAAATTCAGTCTTTATTAGCTGTGTGTTTGCTTAAGGAATACAAAATTCTGAATCACATAAAGTGACTGGTTTTATTAACATGTGATTCTCTTAGGCAGGACACTGGAAAGATATGGATGTATTTCTCTCCACTCCCTGATTATTTTTTGTAATTCACTAAACTTTTCCATGAGCCAAGATTAAAAATAAACTATAATGTGACTGCTTTTCTCCTATTCTTTAATTATAAAATAGCAGAGACTATAAGATCAGACACGGCTTATCTAGTTCCTTTTTCTACTTTTATCTTTTTAATTGAAATGAAGTGTGGTTTTTTTGTTTGTTCACCTTCTTCCTGACTTCATTAATAAAGTTTTATGGATAAAGCATATGGAAGCTTTACTCCCTCGCCCCCCAGTTGGTAGTCTGCTGTGTATAGTTAGGAGAATATTAAACATTTGTCTGTATACTCTTGTGTCTTTATCGGCTCTATAAAGGTGGAAGTCAATCAGGGAAGCCATTAAAAATGACACTAAATACACTTCATGAGGAAGGCTCAGTATTTTAGACAATTTGAACTGAGAGTGTAGCATGATAAATGATCCAAAGGAGTTTTCCTGTCATGCTTGTATATGTCTTCAAAGCGTAAATCTAGATTCATTGGAAAAGACAGTTGCATTTTCTGCAGCAGTTCTCCAAACCTGGAGGAAAATATGATTACATAGTAGATTGGACAGAAAAGACTGAGGGAATGTATGTTGTCTTTCACTAGACAAGGAGTTGCAGGCATCACTGAGGCAGGAAGATGCAAATCTTTAGCAGGTTTCATTATGTTTGGGAGCTGGTAAGTTAGAGTAACTTTTCAGTTTTTTGGGGAGGGGGGGAATGTGAAATCAGCATGTATAAGTCTGCTTATAGGGAGTTGGGAGTTGTGGGTGTTTTGGTTTTTTTTTGAGGGGCTAAGAAAAAAACAAAGGACTTTTAACACTGAATGTTTGTGTATGCCATAGAAGTTGTGAAATACTAAGTTAAAATTGTACTGTGATATTTGGCTGTTTGTGCTTACATGAAGTCTTTAATGTTCAGCATGTTCTGATCTAGAAAACAGGCAGAAAATCAAAATTATTAAATGCTGAATAATAAATGCACAAATTTGTGATTTTTTTGAGAAGCTTTTATTTGCAACCTATGTGTTTATTCAGATCAATATATGGTAGTGATACGATAGTTCCATTTTCTTTTGGAACTCTTACTTTTGCACTGATCTTCTGCCAGTGAATTAATAAAAATCTAGATTTAACATTTCAAGTTTAGTTAATCTATTCAGATTGGTAATAGCTGAAAACACTGTGAGTAATTTTATGGAATTTGGTGCTGTGCTGGCCTGGGAGTGTAAAGGGCCCATTTTGATATTTGTAACCAC
Source organism: Phoebastria nigripes (assembly GCA_035582835.1). Lineage (NCBI taxonomy): Eukaryota > Metazoa > Chordata > Aves > Procellariiformes > Diomedeidae > Phoebastria > Phoebastria nigripes. Next base: position 18,321 of record JAYKAV010000999.1, on the reverse strand, counting down.
TCCACTGTCTTGTGTAATTAACCTTGGATTGGACCAAACCATCTGCATGTGTAAGAGTAAACATCATCTGTAGCAGAAAACTTGTGTGCAGGTTGGAATATTACATAGGGCTAATGGTATTGTTTTTGAAGCTGTTGGGTTTTTTCTTTTTTTTTTGGTATAGCCTCTTTTCCCATATGTATAGACAAATTCCTAAGGAGCAAAGTACAAAACAGAGATTTACAGACATACTTTTCACACAAAGCTGATGTTTGCAATTTACAAAAAGTACCTGCTGAAGGTATGGGAGAGTGACATTATGAAATGTCCTGCATCTTCAGTATTTAACCTGGGTTTTTTGTTCTGAAACTGAATTTTCAGTGATGTGTCTCTTCTGCCCTAGTTAAGGGGAAGAAGCCTTATGTTGCTAGTCTACTTTAAGGATATATTTTACTAACAGAGAAATTAAATAATAGCATGTATATTATTTATTATTTTGATCTCTGGACATAGCTTATGGTAAATGGTGTCATTCCATGTGTGCTTTTTCATGCACCCCTAGTAGCTGTTAGCCTCCCACTCRCTGAATACCTGAGCTCTGTAGCTCCCTGGGAAGAGTCCATGCTGTTTCGGATGAGATATGAGAGCAAATAATCACCACATGTATTACTACTTAGTCTACTCTACCTTTGCTGGAGATGTGAAGCAGTTAACCTTTCTAAAACTTGTAAAGCTGTTATTAACTGTTATTATTTGTTATTAGATTGATTGATCTAATCCTACTTGATCTTGTCCTACTTCTAGCTTCATATTCTTGTCAAAGATAAGAAAGAAAAAATTGCTGCTAAGTTCTTGTCATCATTGCCAGCACCCTGACCACTTTAATTTAGAGATAACTGGTAGCATCATCTTTATTTGGTGGCATGTCTTCTAAGTTCTGATCTGGCTCACTTGTCAAGATGACAGAGCTGAAGAAAATGCTAAAGCGTGACTGGCTCTATACAGTTGACTGCAACATGCTGCAATTGCTTTTCAGTTTTGACTCCTAACTCCCATTGCCCCTTTTCCTCTACCTTACTCTCCCCTTTCTTTGGAATATATGTGAGACCATTTGAGCAGACAGTTGAAGCATCAGATACTCTGTCAGTAATGTTTGCCCTCTACATGGCCATAGAGGTCACCAGTACCTGAGCAACAAATTCCCCTTGTGTACAGGTAAAATAAAAATCTTCAGCATTCTGATCTCCTAAAAATGCTTTTTAAAAAAAAATGTCAGGGGTGAGAGTCATGGCTTGACTAATATGTTTTGCTTGCAACACTTGATTCCTAAATGTTTACTCTTTTTGACATTAATACTGCCCATATGTGAAGTTTCATCTGAAACTGCAATGTCTTTTTCTTGTCTTGTTCCTTTGTACTAGGATTATTCCAGCGATGATACTAAACTAGAATACAACGTAGATGCAGCCAATGGTATTGTTATGGAAGGTTATCTATTTAAGCGAGCCAGCAATGCCTTCAAGACTTGGAACAGGTAATTATTCAGAACCTCTGTTTACTAGCTTATTAAGATACTGCCTGTTAAGCTAAATTCTGGTCTGACTTATAATCTATGCAACTCCCTGATTCCACAGTTTTGACAGAACACTTGGACAACTCTGTTAATTGACGTAGAGATGGCACTTCAAAGCTATTTTTCCTTATTTTCTGTCCTAGTTGTTCACGAGCCTTTTTCTAAGATTGTATCTGAGTCCGGAGAAGTCCTATGTATGGAAAGTTTGCTTTGTTGTGTGCAGTCCAGCTCTGTACTTGCATTTTGGCCTTACTTTGGGGTTGAAATAGAGCAATCCTTATGATTGTATACAATAAGCTATGTGAATGTATATGCTGGGAAAATAAGTGTTAGAGGACAAAGGAAAATGGAAGTTGTATAGCCATTAGAAGCAGGGAAACGCAGTGAAGGGCTCAAGGACTCACGTTATTTTTCCTGAAAGATAAGCATGTAATTGTTATCCTTTACAATTCCTGTCCTGTGCAGTGACTTCTGCTTAGTAGTTTTGATGTCCTGTTGGGAATTCAAAATATATTGTTAGACGTGCCTCTCTAACGATGTATCTTTTACTRTTGTTTAAATATTATTCTCCCTGAACAGGATTTCTTTTGCATTTCCAAGGGTGTATGCTTTTTTCAAGGAAATATTATATATGCTGGAGCATTTACAGTATAGTTGGATACAGTTCTTGAATTTTAAAGTTAATTTTGTTGTGATATAGAGCTCTTTTTACTATCTTATGCTCTGCAATTTTTGCAGCAGTGCTTCTGTTAAACTATTTGCTGTGTTTCAAAGGCCAGAATGTGCATTTGGATATGTGGTCCCTTCCAACTCTAATTATTCTATAATTCCTTGAGCATCTTGGAACATCACAAGTCTATAACGAAGTGGGATTGCTTCACTTAAATCCGTAGACTGATGCAAGGGCCACTGGCATCAGTAAGACTGTATCTATGCTAGCAAGTCATGTGCAACTAGTATAAGGGATTTTGCTTTGGACTACTTCTAGTCTGGTCCTGTGGTCTGATTGTCCGTATGTAATGTACCTTCTGGGTTAGTCTCATCTGAGCAGAATTCAGAGTTCTCCAAGACAAATCTGCGAGGCATTGAAGGACAGTGAAGGGAGAAAACTGGGAGATATGCTTCAAAACCATATTCCTGATCTGAAGTAAAATGTTGGTGTAAGCACACTGAGAAAAATCTGCAGTAACAGGGCAGGAGATTGTCCTTTATTGGATTCTCAACAGGCTGAAAGTGTCCTTTTTGCAAGGTGTTTTGCAGGATTGACTGCAGCCTCTTGATAAGTGACTGAAGGCAAAACTCTGACGTGCTCTCTGGGTTCTTCTTTTGGATAGCATAAAGACTTTGCTCTGTAGGGAGGTAGCAGGAGGGAGCAGGACAGGAGTGTTTGAAGGTAGCTGAGAAATATTATTCTTCCTCGTGGCTTCATACCTAGTAATACTGTACATGTATCTTACCTGAAGGTGGTTAGGGAGTAAGATTCAATTAAAACTAACTTCTGTATGTTGGAGATTTAAATGGACACAAAATAAATACAGGGAAGTCATAACTAAATCAAGATACACAATGACATTCTTTCGGGTTAAGTTACAGGTTTGAACATATATAATAAAAACATATTCAAACAATGTTATTTAAGAGAGTCAAGGTAAACAGCTCAGTAATGAGTCAGAGCTACCTACTTTTACTATATAATTTATATTTGCTTATAGTTTTTTCTTCTGTTTGTCACAGGAGTATTCAATAAAGCTAAACCTTTAACCTTTTTTAATCTTAGGTTCTTGATAATTTATCTCAGTATGATAGGCTAGTTGGATGCTTTGGAATTAGGCACAGAATAGCATTGGATATGATATCTATAAACACTGTTCAGAAATTGAATCAATTATTTTAATTTTGTACTTCACATTCACAAACCATTACTAATTGTTAGGAAACTACTACTACTATTATCATACATAAAATATACGTTTAAGACCTTCTTAATGATGACAACTATTAGTTTCTGAATCTAGCCCCATTTTTCATGTTTTCATACAAATAGAGAAGTATTTTTATCTTATTTTTATTTCTGAATACATTTGTAATTGCTTGCTACGTTGTAGGCACTGAAGTGGTCATTGCCACTTTCCACTGCCTGTTTCCACTGATGGAATGCTTTACTTATGTAGTATTGCAGTTTCAGCTGCAGGGAGATAATAATGATTAAAGTTTACCATGTGTTAGAGGTGAGAGTGTTTTTCCAGTCACTAGGTAGAGCACAAGAAAGGACTGTGTCATTGCATTAAACTGTTTTGTGCGTAAAAATGTACAATGAAATACCGAAGGAGGAAACATTTAGAGAATTATGTATTTTATGAGGGAATTCAGAGCTGAAGTTGGAGACCCCAAGACAGACAAGATATTTTCAGTGTTCTTATTGGATAGGTGGTTTGCTGCTTTATTATATGCCCATCTTTGGGGGAGGTGGGTGGAAAATCAACCAGCTGAAACAAAACCGGAAGAATTTGCCTAGAAAGAAATACTGGAATTTCCTGATGTTTTGAACCAAGGGCAACGGCACTGATCTTCCTTGCTAACTGCCGATTGCACTGTCAGTAGTAATATGAATTTAAAATGGTACCTTCTCTGTGCCCTCTATTGGTATCAGTTGGTATTTTGATGGTTCTAGGCCTTTTTAAGTACTCCTTTAAGACTGAATTAAAGGCACCAAAAATCATTGCAATTAACCACTGTTAATGTATACTTGCCAGCATTAAAAACATAGGAGAAAAGGAAGTGGTACAATGGATTTTGTCTGGGTTTGACACATATCAGTATGATTCTAGTGAACAAATGAGATAATTGTGGTGCTTCTGCGTGCATGTCTTGGTCAATGAATCCATGGACACCATAGTGGATTACCCTGGGAAAAGTCTGGTTGCTGGGGGGAGAAAAAAAATCAAAACCATATATGCAGCCCTTTGAAGGGGGGGGGCAAATCTGTTCTAATGAATGAAAACTTGTTTGGTTTCCAATCCAAGCTAATTTCTTGCTAGGGTGATATAGTTTCTTCCTGGGGCAGCTGACAGCTTGGGTTTAATTGTCTGAAGACTTTAGTTATTTGGGCTTTTGTATCAAGTTTCCTGTTCTTGGGATAGTTCTGCATCATGACACTGGCCTGAGAAACAAATAGTGTTTGAGCAGGTTACAAAGTAAACCACAAGAGCTATTTGCTGTGCAATGTTGCTGTGTTTTGAAAGAGCTGGAGATTTTGCAATCTCTTTTTATTGTGACTAAATGGATAGAGTATCATGTATATGAGTATTTCGGATAATATACTTTAGCGGAATCAAAATGATGTCTTTATACTGGAAAGTCTTACAGTAACAGGTATGGAGACCTATTTTTTAAATGTATGTCTATCTGTTTGTAAATGATATATCTTATTTTACACAATTTTTCTTAAGGCATCAGGAACTGAAATCAGGTGTATTTATTATTGTGAAGCAGTAGGAAAGCTGTTTTGGCTTCTAGAAATTCACATGAAAAGTAAGCCCATATCATGAAGAAAGATATGCGTGAATAAATGTGTGCAGGGAGAAAAGCCTTTATCAAACGCTAGTATGTTCTGAATAGTTTTTAGGTTGGATGCATTAAATGTTTTCCTTTTTAATTCTGCTGTATTTTCAGATCATGCTAATTCTTTGCTTATTTTGCTCATTTTGCATTTTTCATTCCTTCTTCTCCTTTCCCTTATGTTTTAATCCTACCCCATTTTTTCACATGACAGGAAAAAGCCAGATCACATCAGGTACCAACCAGCTTCTTTTATACCTTCCCAATGTTTCTTTGGCACGCAAAAAGCTCTTAATTAACCCTGCATTTAATTTTGATTACTTGCAATGGATGTATAAGTGGCTCAGTCTAAGAAAATAACAGAAGGATTCTGCCTGGGATGCCAGTATACCTGCTGCTCAACACCTTTAAAAGAATTAGGAAGATTGAGCTAGTTTTAGTTAAAAAGGAATTAAAGCAAAGTTTCTGCACTCAAACTTCTGAGCGTACAAGATCAGTGTTTTGACTTTTTCCAGTTGAAGTTGATGAGATTTTTCTTATCAACTGCATTGGAAATAGACATGTAGCTTTTAAATGTTGTGCGTTCTTAATCACTCTGTTTTATTTGCATGCTGATAGCAACTAGTGAAGAAAACTGTTTCCTTTTGAGAATCAATAAGCATGATTAATTTTTTATGTAAAACTCAAATAATTTAAATTTTATATTTCTTTTTGGCATCACTCTCAGTTCTCAGAAATTGGAAATGTTTTTCAAAGAATTTTGTATTGTTTCCTATTTAACAAATACTCTTTTGAATTATGTAATTACAAGCGATGGAAAACATTCAGTTTCTAAACCCAAACAGCTATATTTAAGCACTACTGAGTGAGGCAGTGCAAATTACTTCAAGATTCCCCAAGTATGTTTTCTCCTTCACCATGCTTCTCTCCTATTTTTGACAGAATGACACATTTAAAGAAACTTTGATAACGGTCAGTATTTACTGCACACATGTTGCCTAAAGGTTTATGAACATTAATTCTTAGAACAGGATAGATGTGGCATACCCTGTAACAGCACCTTCACTACATGTATTGTACTTCAGAAGTTCCTGGCTGTTACTGCTGTAGACCCCCAGCAGTCTGTTTCCTACAGTAATGAGTTTATTGATGATACTTGGTTAATATGAAATAACTCAAAGTTTTTGGCCTGAATAAAACTGCTGTGGTGCTGACATGTTGGAGGGGAGTCTGCCACTTTTATTTTTTCAAGCATACAATAAAATGTATTAACTTTATTTTCCATTGACATCTACTTCAAAAGTGTGATCTGTGAGTTATACTACATTCTAAATTGTTGATCTTGTTCAGTAAAAATTTCTTTAAAAAAAAAAAAATCAAAAAACCCGTACTTTGTGGCTGGACTGGAAAGTTCTCTTAAACAGATTTAATTTCTCCACTAGGAAACAAAGGGGCTGGAATACTTTGAAAACTTCTAGACTAGGCTTTAAAGATGACACAAATTTGTTTTACAATTTGTGTGCTCACTTATATCCAGTTGATCAGATTGGAGCTTATTTACTTCAGTAACTCACTAAATATTTAGCTGTAGAACAAATGAAGCATTGCATTAATTAAGTTAATTACACTACCTAAGGCCATTATTAGGGATTTGCTCCATTGCATGTTATCTTGGAGCAAGGCTGCCTCCCCCCCCCACCCCCCCCCTTTATCACTTAGGCACTGCTTTTCATGTTTTTCTATTTGGTGTTATGTTCAAAAAAAGCACATAAAAAAGCCTGAGTTTATTTTCCTTTTCTAGTCTGCTTTTTTGTTGTTACCTATTTAAATATCAGTGATAACCTGCCTTATGCTCATATTTGGGCTTAGTTACTGCATCTGTGTTTGTTTTTTTAAATAGATGGTAAAGGTGATACCTTTTAAATAGCAGTGACCAAAACTAATGCTGTTAATAAATTGGAAAAGGTAGTTAACTTTTTACATTATTCTGTTGAATTATCTTAACCTCAAAAGATGACTGTAATTATGTTGGAAATCCAGTATTAAAAGAAGATCCTGTTGTTGCTTTTTAAATTAAATATATCTGCACAACATTTGAAAAAGATTAATTGTTAAAAGGTAGAATCTCATCTGTCTACTAAGTACTAACTTTTCTAACAAACACTAGATTTTCTGATTTGAATCTAACTTTTTTGTATATCTTAATTTTTCTTAACAATCTTTGTGTGCTTGTTTTCATGAATGGCTTGTGGTGGTTGAATAAATATATGGAGCCCTCTTGTTACTAATTGTAGTAAACTGTAGCTTGAAGTTCAACAGCCAGTGGAGAATAACAAGATATGTTGCAATACAATATTTTATATACTGTTACCATTCAAATTAATTGGCAGTGCAGAAAAAAGTGATGTGTGGTATAAGTGGGGTATTTGAGATAATTGAGGAATTATGCTGTGATAAACACAGGTTCACATTATAAGCCTGAACAAAACAAAAAAGTGTAAATTTCACTGCAGGACTGAATTATTTTTATATTCCCTTCATTTTTGTCAGTTCAAAACCAGTGGTGATTGGTTAGCTTTTATTTTGTGCATCCCCAGAAGAGCTAGAAAGGGATGGTTATATTTGCTGGTTTTTTAATATTCAGTGGTCTGGTAAAATGCAGTTGTTAGATCTGAGGTGCTCATAATTTTTTCCAAAATACAAATGATCTTTCCATTCTCTATGAATTGTATCCTATCTGAACAGTGAGTTTCACAAGGAAGGATACAGTTCAGAGGAGTTTTTAAGTGTTACATTATCTTTTGGATTTTACAGGATGCCTTGATTAAATCTTTTATTTGGTATTTTCCTACAAAGCTGAGGCTTTGGATCCTAATGGATCCTACTTAAAAGGTTTTCCTTGGGTTTGCTTTGTTTTTGTATGCAATCTTTTTATTTCAGCATCTAAAATTTTAAGAAATGCCAAATAGAGAGAGACATTAAACCTACATGGGATAGCAACACTGTAGTATTTTTAGTGCCTTAGTAAGTTATTTCTTAGTTCTACTCTCAAAAATATTTCAGGAGTGAGTAGTTTACATAGTTTAAGTATTTTTGTTATTCAAACTGTCTGAATTTGTGTTATCAAACAATTACTTAAATTTGTAGCTTGCTGCTAAAATACAGAAGTAAATGTTCTTTGAAATGAAAATGTTTTGTGTGATAGCTTAACTAATGTTGTCATAACATGAATGTGTTTGTTTAGGACTCAAATTATTTGAACCTTGCTTTCTTTTCTGTTTTGTCTCTGCTTTCCCTTTTTTCATTATCTCATGAAATACTTGCCAAAACTGACTGCGGCATAACTTTTGTGAATTCTTTTATGCAGTCTCTCTGTAGACTGTACGTTAGCACCTTTCAGTCAAATAAGCACTGTAAAATCAGTTATGTATTCTCTGGATGTCTCTTTATTTGAATAGGCGCTGGTTTTCAATACAAAATAACCAACTTGTGTACCAGAAGAAATTTAAGGTAGGTGTCAAAAACTGGCTTGGGATAGTTTGGGGTGTGGGTGATGGTTTTCCTGATTGATCAGGGGAAGGAGAAACAGTGCTGACATTGGCATCCTGTGTGGTCTTGAACACCTRCTGCATTTCTAAATTAGTTTCTCCCTTTGTAAAATGAGAGTAATAGCTACACTTACAGATTTTGAGATTCCTGCACAGTGACTTGTAAGCACATACCTTATTTGCTGTGGGTTTTGTTATCTTGTTGCAGAGGAAGTTTATGAAGAGCCTTAAAAGTTGTTGGTCCCAAAAGGCTTGTACACACCTGGTGACAGCGGAGTATTCCATGCTGTTCTTTGAGCAATTGTGTTTTAACTCTTTCAGGACTTGCTCTCTCCAGTTACTTACTGGGTTCACATACCCAATTTACAGCTGGGGAGAGAGGGGGAAAAAAAGGCGTGAAAGCATTTTTTATGAAACAGTCACGGATGCTGTGTACGTGTATTTAATACTGAAAATGTAAGGTGGCTCAGCAGTCACCATCTGTCTCTCTGCTGGTGGGAAAGTACAGTTGTTGTATGTTACAGCAGCAAGTGCAACTCTGCCCCATGCTGTGGAAGCTAGCCTTTTCAATCAACATTTGGGCCCGTGCTCCTTTGTTTGCTGTTCTAGAATCTGCTTTTGCACCACATAGCTGTAACTGTTCTTCATGTTGGAAAAAACTAGAGAACTGTATGGAGAAGGAAAAAAAAAAAAAAAGAGGGTGGAGCTTATGACAAGTCATTTCTCTTCAATGTTAACAGACCAGGTTCAAAGGCTATTCCTTGTTATCTGATGCTATCAAATCAAGGGTCTTCATTTTTGTGGTTGGAAAGGAAACAAACAGTTGAGTTTGTGTGAGCACATTTGAGTTGGGCATTTCATGAATTCCAATTACCTTTTTATGTTTTTTAAAAATACACCTTAAATGCCATTAGCTTGGAATAGAATTCTTATGAATTGAATCAAATTTTCAAAACCACTGCATCCTGCTGCTGGGTTTTGTACTTGGCACTTATAATACTGCTGATTTAGCTATAATCTTTCTGATTTATTTGTGAGCTAATTGCATCTCTTAGAAAGTATCTTTGAACTCCTTTGAATACTGTTGTTTAAATTTAAGGTGTTGATTATTTAGTGGATTGATTGTAGGTAAAAAGGAATTCTCTGAAGTCTGTATTAAATTTTCATAAAATATAACAAAACATTAAAATTTATCTAAATATTTCCTGCTAAGTATCGCTGATTCCACCTATTTAAAATTTTATTTTTGGAGGAAAAATTTGTGAAAATTGCTTGTTGAAAAACAAGCAAATAGAGGAAAGATAATAAAGTTGTTAATAATCCCAAATTATTTATCATTTAATTCTATGTGACTTGTTTTGTTAATTTTTGTCTCTTAGGATAATCTCACAGTAGTTGTTGAAGACTTGCGGCTTTGCACGGTTAAACACTGTGAGGACATAGAAAGACGTTTCTGTTTTGAGGTGGTTTCTCCAACAAAGTAAGGAGAAGTGATAGAGCATGTTTATTTAAAAATAAAAAAATCGTTACATTCATTTGTCTTGAAATGCCAGATTAACATTTCTCTTGGGATAGATCAGAACAGGAAAAGTATCTGAATAATTCTGTGTTCTGAAATTTTGGCTAAGAGTAAGTGATGCCGTGAAAAGTGTTCCTAGTATTTAGTTTACTTTTGGCATTAAAATAAACATGCATTCTTGTGCTTTATGCATAAATGGCTTGTGGTTGTGGAGCTGTTGTGGCTTAGTAGTAGCTGATACTATCAACCTGCTTAGTAATGTGGAAAACAGATCTCAGTTTCTCCTAATTTCTAATTGGTGTAATGAGGGAAAAACATATTCATAAACTGTCGTCTCAGTAGTGTTAAATTACATTCAGAATGCACTAAATGAAACTACCAAATAAAAATATTTTTCAGCTCTAGCAGTGCAGTGTATTGGTTATATTTGGAGAAGTATGGCAGTCCTGCTGCAGCCAGGGCACAGGACATGGATTTCTCATTAATGATTTTGAGATGTGACCGTATTTAAATTTTTGATATAAGGTCAGCCTGCTTTTAGGTTTGGATGTTATCTACACTCCCCACTCCTACTTACGTTTCACTTCTTAATAAATTGCTGTCCTAATGTTTGCATCCTCAGTTGTGGTTCACTTTACCATGCATTTTGCTCCTGCTTGCCTATAATTTTTCAGCCCATAAGTGTTGGAACAGTTTTATACTTCATGACCTGTTTCCTTTGACTGTTGGTGTGAAAAGTAGTTCATTCAGCTTTAAAATAATTTTCTCTTGATCTCAGTGAATGAACTGTGTTTTCAAGGACACCTGTATCTTGTGTAATTAATCATGGAGGTAAACTGCATGTGAGGATATAAAAATGAAAAATTTGGAATAAGAAAAGAAAGGGAGTAGGAAGCTAAGCCATTCTCTGGGTTATTTGAAGAGTCATATCTGTATATTTTAGCATTACCTGCAAGTAGTTTTGAAACAAGGAGTTTGCAATTCATAAAGGGTCAGCTGCTTTTTTATCTCAAAATAAATGGGTTTATTAGATGAAGCCTTCTAAACAATATACTTGTGGTGATAGCAAGAAACTTTCTCAAGAGTCTGTATTTTATTGAACAATGTGATGTTTGATGTTACTGCTTGGCCAGTCTCTCTGAATCTGAGTATACATGTATTTGTCACAGAAGCTGCATGCTTCAGGCTGACTCAGAAAAGCTGCGACAGGCATGGATTAAGGCTGTTCAGACGAGTATTGCTACAGCATATAGAGAGAAAGGGGATGAATCTGAGGTGAGTTTAAAAACCAAACAACCAACAACCCCCCTTTAGATCCTGAAAATTAAAAATAGAGAAAACCTCTTTTTATGAGAGGGGAGGAAAAAAAGAATCCATTGTTTGTCTTCCAGTGGAAATGCAATGAAATTTTGAAGGCAATGATTTATATCTAATCTATCTCTCACTCCATCTTACTAATGTTACTTTGGCCAATATGTTTTGATGAGATTTTTCCGTAGTGTGATTAAAATTCATAGGATTATTGGAACTCCTATATTCAGTTCTATATTTCTTCTAAAAAGCTAAACATTTTTTCAGTTCTATGTTTTTCCTTGGCCTTAAATGCAGAAGTTACTTTTCTAGGATTCTAGTACACTGTCAGTATCTGTAGGACTTTTACTTCTTTATTTTTAGTGTGTGTCTCTCTGTTTGTTTGTTTCCTTTTTTTAGAAACAGGAAAAGAAATCATCCCCTTCTGCTGGAAGCCTAGAATCTGGCAGTGAGACAAAAGAGAAGTTGTTAAAGGGAGAAAGTGCTCTACAGCGAGTTCAGTGTATTCCTGGTAATGCTGCCTGCTGTGATTGTGGTTTGGCAGACCCTCGCTGGGCCAGTATCAACCTAGGAATCACGCTGTGTATTGAGTGCTCTGGGATACACAGGTTGGGGAACTTTTCAGAACTATATTTGATTTGTGCATTGACTTAATTAGGAAGGGTGGTGTTTGCCTCTTCAAATGTATAGTAAAGCAAGGTTAGAGACCCCTGTTTGTAAACAGAATTAAGGTAACTGCTTTATTTGCATAAATTAATGGTAAAGCTGTCTGAGGTAAGACACAGCATGCAGTTAGAGGTTAATATTTTTTTCATGCTGTTCAGGAGCTTGGGAGTCCACTTTTCAAAAGTAAGATCTTTAACGCTGGATTCATGGGAACCTGAACTTCTAAAGGTATGATAGTATTTTTGAAACAAGTTTCTATTTGGTACTTAGATTGTTGTTCTAAAGCCACTGCTTCGGAAAGTTCAATGCAGAAACACTTGCATTTGTACCCAGTGCATGTCTTTAACTTTCTACTCAAAAGTGCTTGTAGTTTGGGGGGGGGGGGGGTTGTTTGTTTTTTAATTCACACTTTCTTATAATACATGCAGTAGCAGTAGTCATTCTTGTTACAAACTTACAAGTCAGAACAACTTATGACACTTTCAGGTTCACAAATGCACTTTGAGTAGTAAGTTTCATCTGATAATCAACATACAAAAATGGAAATCTGTTTACAGACCAATAATATAGTGGCCTGAAAAGTTTTGGAAGTGCTGTGTCAGCCTAAAGCATGATCATACTTGAAAATTCAGATGTAAACTTTTACCGTGAGATCTTGATTTCATACTCCTACTGGCTTATAGGAGAACATTCATGCAACTGCTCTTGCGTGCTATTTGTGTGCCAAAATTCTAGCTTGAAACATGGTTATGAAGATCATGTGACATTGAAATACCAAAATAGGAACTCACGCATGGATGCGTGTGTGCAACTGAATAACTGATGCAAAGCATTTGTTTCTAGCTGTGATGTTCTGGTACTTAAGTATTGCTTCTCCGTTCTGAACAATCAAAAGACAATGTGAGTAGGGGTGTTTCTCTTGTGGTTTAGCCTTAAATAATTTTAATATCCATGTGCTCATGCTGAGGAAATAAACAAACAAAAAACCCCAAAAACTACACCCCTTGTCCTGTTTATGTAAATACCAGAGCTGAATATTCTACCTGGTGTTAGAAGCAAGAAGTCTGTTCATTGCCATCAGTAAGTTGGACTTCATGGGCCAAATTCTCCTTAAAGTAGTATCTGCAGGCTGGTTTTTGTCTTTGATCTTTTTCTATAGACATAACAGATTATGGTTTAGCAAAAATGTCTGTTGGACAAGATGGAATAGAATTGATTGAATTGTCTCTTGCCAATGGGCTAAGAACAGCTACTGGCAAAGCTGGTGGAAAAGAGTACCTCTGTTAATGAGGCCTGCAGATGTCATTCTGATTGCGCAAAAAAGATTCTTGAATGACGGATGGTCATTTTTGCAGTCCTTTTTCAGAAGGGAATGGCACTTTAAAAGACTGACTATATTTTTTGCTATCTTACTCAGAATTTGGTCTCTCTATTCACCGATTGTTTCATTATCATGGTACAAACCCATGCTTATTTCTGTAAGTGTACTTTTACCAGTGAAAATACTAAGTTGTAAAAATAGGCTGAATGAGGTTAAAAACAACTAAATAGGTAAATAAAGCCTTTTGCAACTGTATTTGAATTTATTTATTTTGCTTCATAGCTTATGTGTGAATTGGGAAACGATGTTATAAATAGAATATATGAAGCGAAGTTGGAAAAAGTGGGAGTAAAGAAGCCACAGCCTGGAAGCCAAAGGTAGTAATTTACTAGCAGTGCCTCTTACTTCCTTTTCTTGTTGCTTCCTTCAGCCTCCAGCTTTAAAAGATGCTGCCAGTTAACTGTGTAACACTCCTTTGACTTACTCTTTGTTTCCCCTTATCACCAGTATGTTTTGCTCTCCCCCTTTTCTCACTCTCTGTCTTTATTGGGTATTCCTTCTGTTGGTTCCTTTCGGCTTCTCTTCTTCATTTGTTCGTTTTCTGATCTCACTCCCTCCTTTTGATGACAACTCTATAGAATCCTGTTCTGTCTCATCAACGTGGGCATGTTGATTTTGTCTACTTTGTACCATCTCAGCCAGCTGTACTTGGTCTGTGAGGGCTCCTGGAAGGAGCCTGTGGCTGTGCCTTTTGTTTACAGTGACTTTGTTTTTGAGTTTGACTTTTGTTCCCTGATCCCCAGAATGCTCTCTTCTTTCTTCCCACATTGTATGTGAGCTCTGCTGCTTTACAGGGACCTGCTGTCTTCCATTTCCCTGATGCTAATTTGTGTTTGAAGGTAGTTTCCTAACGTTTTGCTCTGCTGTGTAAGATGTCTTTTCAAACTTTTTTTTTTGCCAGCTTTCCAGTTCTGTGCTGCTTGCTGTCAGGCAGTTTTATGGTATAGAAAACAGCGTTTTATAAAGTGTTGGCAATTTGGAGACAATGATAAAGATATAAATAATGTAGGAGATTTGCTAGGTATTCCTTCTAGTAGTAACTGCTTTTCAGCAGTTTCAATAGTAATACTTTTATAGCCTCTTTCATCACTTTGTCACAACTGGTGTGTGTGTCTTAAGGTGATAACCTCAGGTTACAAGAAAAAACATTTCAGTATGTGTTATGGAACTGTTGGCTGTGCCTACCTGAGACTTATTGTTGTTACGGTTCTCTTGTGCAATCTTGATGTTCCTTTAACAAATGTTGCAATTTATATTTACCTAAGAAACTAAATATATGCTGTATTAATTGGTTATTAACAATGTAAAACATGTATAAAGGATTAATACCAAGAAGTAACATACAGTAACTAATGCTTATTTCTTCCACATACCGCTTTCTAAAGTCTCTGCCTGAAAGAAAATATATATATGTATGAACTTAACAAAATTATTTTCTTTTGAGCCTTACGCAAAATTTAATCAAGAATCCAGAAAGAGTTAGACTGTGCTTTTCATCTTTCTGAAAAGGCACTGTAAGTGTGTCTTACGTGCAATGCCAAACTACAATTTTGGTTACTGGCTTTAGTATGAAATAGATGTTCTTTTAATACATGAAAATACTAAAATATTAGTTTACTAACTCCAGGGCTTTTGTATATGACAGGCAGGAGAAGGAGGCATACATCAGAGCAAAATATGTGGAAAGAAAGTTTGTAGAGAAGCAGCCTGCATCAGTGTCTCTGCTTGAATCTGGAACAAAAGTTTTGCCTCAAAGTCAGGAAGAAAAAAGGCACAGTGGCCCTGAAAAATCCCTTTTGGCAGGGGAGCAAGGTGCGGCATCCCAAAAAGGTATTTACACACTTCTCTCCTTAGCTATATTACACATGTTCTTTTTAAAGTAACATATTTTTGTATTAATTGATTTCCTGCCTCGTGCAGAGAAATCGGTATCTGTCTTTCAATGGGTCATAGACTAGTTCAGAAGTATAGGGGAGAAAAGACTTGTTCAGAGATGTGTATTTTTCGGTGGGGAAGAATTTGGAGTGGGGATGCTTATCATTTAGAAACATATTAACCACCTTCTTTCCTCCGTATTTTCATCCTTCTTAATTTTTCCAATAACGTTCTTTCCTGCCCTGTCCCTTCCTTACTGCCTGCTTTGTGCTTTGCTAACTTGCATGTCCCAGCGGTTGCTGTAAGTAGCGACGAGGCGAGGCGGGAGTCTCTGTTCTGTCCTGATGAACTAGATTCACTCTTCTCCTACTTTGATACCTCTTCAAAACTACGTAGTAGTAAGTACTACAGCTATGGCATGTTCAGTATTTGCACTAGTGATCCATTTTGTGTTGTGGCCATCTCCCTGCCTTTAATCCATTGTCCCCAGGCTACTGCATTGCTTAGTGTTTTCATGAAATAATTTAAGCTTTTTTACTTATCCTGATCTTTTCCTTTCTAATAATCTTTGACATTTATTATTATTATAAATGTTATGGTTGTATGTGACTTCATATTTTTCTATGGATGCATTAAGAATATTGAATGATTACTAGTCATTTTTAAAAAATTATGTATTCAGGACCAAGTATAAGAGCTTGCTTTATTATCATGGTATCTGTGAAGAGTGGGTAACTTACGGTCTGCATAGTAATTACAGTTTCTCCCCAAAACAGTACGAAGCAGTGACAGTGGGATCCAGCAGAGTGCTGATGACGGCAGAGAACACCTTACCTCTACTATATCAGCTAACAGTTTGTATGAACCAGGTGCGTTAGGCTTTGCACTTTAAGATGAAAATTTAATCACTTCTTGGTAGCATGTTCTTATCAAAGAGATTAGTACTTGGTGATACAATTCATGCTGCTTCTATCCTGGTGGGCTGAAACATTTTTAACAAGGGTAACAATTGCTTGAGTGACCTTTCTGTCCTCCAGGCTTGGTAGCAAGATTGACATTGAATCCTTCTAAATGAGTTCAGAGAACTCTGTTTTTTCCACTCAGATGATACTGAGCCAGAACTTTGGTTTTTAGCAGATAGAGCAATGCTGCTTTTTGATACAGACAAGTCTCCACAGAGATGCATAATCCTTTTAAAAATAGTTAAATCTTTGGAGATGGAATTCCTGTTAAGTCACAGATAATAGGCTTTTATGTTGTTTGAGCATCCTTGCTTAATTTTTCTGTTTTCTACTTAAGTGGAATTGACCATGTCTTTGAACATTACCCCCTCTTTACTCAAACTTCTATAAATTGATTGATGAAATTATTTGCTATCTAATATTAGCATCCTGGGCTGACAGATGTATTGAGTATGGCTTGTCAAAATATCCAAAACATTTATTTATAAAGTAAACTTATTCTTCTACATCAAAGCACTTTTCTGAGGTATGTTTTAAATCCAGTAGTTCACAGCTGTGGTTTGTAGACAAGCAGCATGTGGCTTGGATCCTTTCTTTGACTGCATCGTAGAAACACTTATGATGCTGTAACTCATGAAAGCTTATACATAACAATGTCTGTATCTCCCAGACTTCACTCTCTATAACTCTTATTGAAATGAAGAGAAAGACTATGCTTTAGTCCAAAAGATTATAGCCACAACGAATAATTGGTAAATGACAATGGTATCTTTTAATGAAAATTAGGTCAGAACAGTATTAGCCGCATATTCAGGTGTATCAGACTGTTACAGATAAAGATATATTTGTATGACTACATCTCTGCAGGAGCTTAGTTTTATTAATGTTTTGCAGTATAGGATAAAACACACTTCTAACCTAAAATCTGTTCTTAGAAATGACATGGAATAGGTAGACTGAAGGATATTCACACGTGCCAGTAATGTGGAGAGAATGTTTTCTGAACAGTATTAATTCTGTGAAGTGGCCATGCCTGAATGCTGGAACCAGCTAAAGGCATCTGTGACTTCTGGCAGAATGGGGCAACAATGCACAGCATTCTGCAAAACCTGAGCTACCTTGTGCCAGAGAAATGACATTTTTGGTCAGAATTCCAGGAGGTACCTTATAAAAACAGGGATTAGGTAAGCATTTTTTTTTTTCCTTTTCAGAAGGAGACAAGCAAGAGTCTTCTGTGTTTTGTGACTCCAAACAGCCTAGTCCAGGATTGCAGCTGTATCGAGCTGCCTTTGAGAAGAATCTTCCTGATATGGCAGAAGCATTGGCCCATGGAGCTGAAGTAAACTGGGTCAACATAGAAGAAAACAAAGCAACACCGCTCATTCAGGCAGTGCGAGGGGTATGTGATACACAGCACCAACTGATGTGGGAGGAGGGGAAGGGGAATAATAGGGGTATTTCTGTGTCACTGTTCCTTTTGAACTGCTTGCTTCGCTAATGAATGATAATGTGATGCTGAAGTTGTCTTTACAATGGTCTCTCAAAATTGTTTCTGAACTATTTTTTTCCTGTTAATGCTTTGTTTGGAATTATATAACTTAGTAGTGTTTAAATTTGATATGGAAGCAAATCCCTTTTGTTTCCTTTGCCACATGACTCAGTAGTGAGAAGGCAGAACAGGTTTGGCTCTTACTCTAGAGACCTGGTGCTGAATTGTTTCTTTGCTTTTATTCTGTAGGGTTCGTTGGTTACTTGTGAATTCTTGCTGCAGAATGGGGCCAATGTGAACATCAGGGACATGAAAGGAAGAGGACCCCTGCACCATGCCACAGTTCTAGGACACACTGGGTAACTCACTACTCCAGAACTTGTAAATGGCCATCCTTTACTGTAGTTGTGTTGTGGTTTAACCCGGCAGGCAGTCAAACACCACACAGCCGCTCGCTCAC
>JAYKAV010000985.1:0-15826 GCA_035582835.1 Phoebastria nigripes | reverse complement strand
TAAAAACATTTTTTGTTGTCTCTAACGACAGCGGCCAGATTGTATTCTAGCTTGGCTTTTGCCTTTCTGATTTCCTCTCTACATGACCTGACGAGATCCCTGTACTCTTCYTGAGTYGCCTGCCCCTTCTTCCAMAAGTGGTAAACGCTCCTTTTTTTCCTGAGATAATTTTGATAATTTTCCTAGATAATTTGTGCTACTGCTCTTACTACAAATTATCTTAACTGTATGTGCAGGCCCAGCATTACCTTTGGAACCAGATTGATGAATCTATATGCTTCTTTGCCCCCACCATCCCAATTTTATTTCTTTACTGCTTGTAGCTAATGACTTAATTAAGCAGACTGTAACGCATTGCAAGGTGAGGCAGCAAATTCATAGCAGGCTTTCTGATAAATCCTTCAGCAGAGACCCCTGGTCTCATAAATGTTTATATTTCTGACGGTTTCCACTTGAAATTACAGGCTTGTTTCCCTGCTGCTTGTACACAAATAGCACATCATAAACAGGATTATGTCAGGTATCAAAAGTAAATTAATGCCAGCTGTTCGCAACATACCCTAAGTGGACCTCATCTGGGGGCCTCTGTTGAGCTTGCTCTGCTTTACCGATGTCTTCCCTCAATCTACTGCTATGCTCCTTAGCTGAATTTGCTGACAAGACTTCCTTCAATCCTTTGAATCACAAAGTTTATAAAAAGGGAAAGAAGTATGGGTTGAAGTAAAAGCAAAAGCCCTGTTGAAATGGTTTCCTCTGTTGGTCTCTGTGAAGTCTTAATGGAGTTATAGATCACTTAGGGCCCAACAGCCTATCATCCTGTCCTGCTAATCTGTTTGCTGGAGTCACTATATTGCACTTCTACTATTTCTCCTCATCTGATGAGGAGAAATACAGCTCAGCTAGAAACAGGCCAATTGTTGGTCTAATATTCTATTCATTACACTTCATCCAGGCTGTACCTATCTGTCCATTTTGGCTATGATACAAACGGCAACCAAACCGTAATAGTTGACATAACTCATGATTCCTGCTGGTATATTCCAACCTTCCTCCTGCAGAAAAGCACAGCTTGGGCCTAGAGACAAAGGGAATAAAGAGTCCCCTTTCTGCAGAGGTTCACAGAGCTAGAATAGAGGAAGGACAGACAAAAGGCCGGAGTCCAGAAACAGAATTAGCAGCTGTCAAAGCAGTCGCTGAGAAGAGCAAACAAACTGGAGCACAATGGTAAATACAACTGATTGTATAAATATGTTAATAAAGAAATGTAAGCCTGAACATTGCTATTCACAGCTCTACTGTTCCTGACTTCCTGACAAAAGCAAAAACAATACCAYGTGTTCAGTGGAGTGATCACACACTGTCATTGGGAAGCAGCTATGGGGTCATAATCCTGCCTCTAAATTCTTGAAAAATAAGACCTTTTCACAGACCAAGGAGCCCAGCAGCTGGAAAAAAGTTTTGCAGAAAAGGACCTGGGGGTCCTGGTGAATGAATTGACCATGAGCCAGCACTGTGCCCTTGCAGCAAAGATGGCCAATGGCATCCTGGTGCTGCAGTCAGAGGAACGTTGCCAGCGGGTGAAGGGAGATGATCMTCCCMCTCTACTCAGCACCGGTGAGACAGACCTGGGGTTCAGGTTCCAGTTCTGGGCTCCCCAGTACAAGAGAAACATGGACATACTGGAGCAAGTCTAGCAAAGGCCCACTAAGATGATTAAGGGATTGGAGCATCTCGTACGAGGAGAGGCCCAGAGAAGAGAAGGCTCAGGGGGATCTCATCAATGGCACAAATACCTAATGGGATGGAGTAAAGACAGAGCCAGACTCTTGTCAGTTGTGCCTGGTGGCAAGATAAGAGGCAATGGGCATGAACTGAAGTACAGTAAATTCCATTTAAACATAAGAAAAAAAGAATTTCACTGTGAGGGTGGTCAAGCAGTGGAATAGGTTGCCCAGTGAGGTTATAGATTCCTCCATTCTTTGAGATATTCAAACCCAACTGGACACAGTCCTGAGCAACCTGCTTTCTCTGACTCTGCTTTGAGCAAGGGGATGGACTAGAGGATCTCCAGATCATCCAGCCTGTGGTTTGTGACACAGTGAATAGAAAATTTATGGATGACGTCAAGGAGATTCAAGAACAGAGGAGGACTAATGCTCTTTGGTTAAATTTATCCACCACAATTAAATCTGCTAGCATGGTTCTTTAACACAAACTTGGCTGTCAGAGTTCTTGCCAGTCTTCACCGTTCCAGCTTCCTGGTGCATTTCTGACATTTCCAGTAAATGTTCTTTAACTTATATGGGGACTCATATCTTCAGGTTTGACAACAGGCACCTTTGATTTGCAGCTGCTAAAATGCCCGTGTCCTCTGTACAAAATACACCTTAGATTACCTCTCCTTTCTATTGCACATACTGACATCAGAGCAGCAGGAAGTTTGCTGGAAAATAAAGTACCATAAAAAAACTGTAAATAACCTTAATGTATGAGGCTGCATTCCTGATAGCATATCAGCAGTCTGTTGCTGTTCTTACACCAGCAGGAAATGGAAGCTATTGCCTCGGCTCTTGACCACGTATCACCGAGACAGAATACATGGGACCAAATTTGTCTTACTATAATACAAAAGATGTCAGGCACACAAAACCTAAAAAAGTTTGTCTAAGAAAATCAGTTAACTCATGATATCTTCTATCAGAGGTCAGCTGTTCGCTGAAAAACTGTTCACTAAATTATACTGTTATACTTGGATTAAAGAAACAAACATCTTTTCTATGCAATTTCAATAAAAAATGCAGGTCCAAACTACCAAAGATTGAATTTTTCAAACACAGTTGTCATTTTTAGTGGCACTTAGAGCTGTTAAAGACTATAGAAAACTCTGCCATCTCTCTTGATCAATCATTTTCTTTCAGTTTGAGAAAGAAAAAATTAAAAGATTTTACTTACTATAACACTCTGGGTTCTAGATCCTTGGACTGGTTTTCTGCCATGTGCTTCTTGCAGGAGTGAGCTTGAACACATCAGTCTTCACACTGATCCTTCGTATCTGCCCGGGAATGCTCTGCAGGACTTAAGTTCTTAGGTATGTTCCCATTCATCTCTTGTTGTACACAGATGGGTAATACCCCATCAGGAGAGCACCCAATATTTCTCAGACTTTTGCTCTTAGCCTGCTTTGCTTTGTCTCTACAACAGGAGAAAAGTTCAGTTGTAAGTCTAAGAAAGTGGCAAAAATAAATATCAGAAATCTTATGAAGAGCTATGTACAGGTGAAATAAATCTGTACACCATCTGTACCTAAGTCTAACATTTGGATAGTGTCCTGGTTGGGTAGGGTCTCATATCCACGAAACAATCTGGAAAAGCTAAAGAAATTTCAAATTGAGAGTTTGCAGCAACATCCCATTTCTTGAATGCTGTTCTCCATTTTGAACCGATTCTTTCTGCCTGTAGCAGAAAAGTCAATAGCCAAGTTTTAGCTTGTATGTAATCTCATTGTCACCTCTGGTTGTCAGCACATTTGCATTTGAAATCTGGGTACAGCCATATTGGAATGCATAGAGTGATTTTTCTTCCCTTGTTCAGACTTAATCAGGCAGAAATATAGAGACTGTATACAGCCCTTTGATGGTTTTCTTGAGGCTGGGCATTCAGGCACCTATATTGTTCTGTATATGCCTATATGGCAGCTGCTGTTCAGCTACGTGGCTGACTGCCCCTATCTGGTATGCAGAGTTGAATGCATGCCCTTAATCTTTTTGTAGAGCTGTTTACACTTCTTATTAAATAATAAACGTACCAAAGATGAATATACATTCTGCCAAATTCTTAAGTACCTTTCTATAAAGATTTCAAGTGATGCATTACCAACTCCAGTGGCAGGCCACACCATTTGATTTGGTCATGCCTAAAAAAACAGTCCAATCTTTCTTCTTTTACTGTCCCTAGCAATTACCTCCTTATTTTAATAGTCACTCATTTCATGCTCTTTTCACCTCTTTTACACTTTTACTGCATTTGCTTTCTCATTGACCACTCTCCTATTTAATTTAAATTCTTCCGTGGATCTCTAGCCTGCTCATCTCTAATTTCTGTGCACTGCTCAGCTTGCACCTCCCACGTTGGGCCTGGTAGTGTCTGGTAAGATTGCAAAAGCAGGATAAAGCATGGAAGAGATGGCTGGCAACGCCTAGCCAATGGCTGAGCAGAATTTCACAGTGCTTACTGTTAATTACTGATATGTAATTCATACGTTTTTGGACACTTGTGTTCTGTGAGCTTCCCTGCACTATCTGCCAGTTTCAAGGAACTTCTTACATTTGCAGACCCTGGGCAGCCAGGGTCCAACAGAGGTGATTTGGGAACATGTAGCACAGCTGCCTTCCAGTGATATGCCTGGGATCTGGGATGTACAAGTAGTCTTCAGGGATGCAAGCCAACCTGTAAGCCACTCTCCCATCGTATGACCAGACCTGCACTTCTCTCATGACATGATACATGTGCATTTTGGTAACAATGAATGAAGATCCTCAACAGTCAGAACAGCCTACATTTGAAGGGTCTTTGGAAAAAAACGTGAGTACAACCTCAGTGAGTGCTTCTTATGGGACATATCTGCTCCTGTCTTACACTACCCTGCAGCTGCCTCATTTTCCACTGCTTTGTATCTGATCCTCAAGCCTGGCTTTTGCCTTCCAGGCCTTCTTYTTATACTCGTCTATTCAAACCACCCTTAGTTCTTTGAAGCATGTTTAGTTGACTGATTTTTAGTCTTTAAGTAATTCCAGTTTCCTTTATAAGCTTTGCTGAGATAAAATATACCAGATGTGAGGGAGCCTGAGGCAGCTGGCTGCTGAAAGAGAAGGTGTGAACCAAGACAGCTTGGCTCCAAGACTTCCAACTCTCTTCAGTGTTACCATCTGTTCGCCTTCGCTCCCTGACTTTGCCTTCAAACCAGGAGAAGGACCAGCGGGAAGGAAATGATGCTGCCAGTTGGCAAAGGGAATTGCTCAAGGAAAGTCATCGCTTCACGTGCAAAAATACCTGGATGCATGAAAAGCCACATGTGCTCAAAACAGAGAGAGTCCATCAGAGGTGTTGTACTGCAGGTGTGTGCTAGGTGATTTACGTATAAACCCAAGGAAAGTATATAGGGAAGTAATACAGATTTCTTTCTGTGTAAAAGAGTATTTCAATAAGACATGGAAAAGAAGTCAGTCATTTAGCAGCTTCATGGTGATTACTCTTAGCACCAATCCACTTATAATGTGTTGCTCAACTTCCATGCTACTTTACAGCTGATACAAACTGATAAAAAGCAAAGTCCTCCTACAGGAAGCTAAAAGTGACCTGTATATACCATTTTTTCTAAATGCTTTTAACCATTCCAGCTCCTTTCAAGAATGTGTTTCCTTGTCTGATTTTAGCTAGCCTCCATATTTTTCCCTTTGTTCTCACAACTTGACAACAATAGCATATTTTCGAAGCCTTTTAATGACCCTGTGAACTTTGAAGATGTATTTAAAACTAATTCTCTGGCCACAATATGATATCTTCATCAAGGACTTTTTGTTCATCCTGTATACCTGCCTGAACTTGTCATCATTCAAAACATTATCTCAAAGCGCTTTTTCTTCTGGTTAAACATGGAAATGCAAAGAAAAAGCTGAATTAAGCTACTTAAAAATCAATACATTTTATTGGAATGTTCTTGGATAAAAAAAAGTGTCGCTAAATTTTTGATATGTATGGTGTTTAAGGAAATTCAGAAGCTAATAGAGTAAGAATTCGTTTTTGTGACTTAACTGTGGTACTGGATTCCAGTCCCATGTCTCATCATATTTGTGTTTCAAGTATATGTATGTGCAGAGAAACACCTGTGGTTCTAAGGGAGAGAAAAAAAACATTAAAGTTACTTAATGCTTTTAATCCTAAAGAAGCCAACCGAACTAAAGGTCTTGATTCCCAAAGATATAAGTCTACAGCGCTAGCCGGCGCTGGTTTTGATGATTGCCCCACTCAGCCCAGCTTATGCAAGGTCTTCCCAAAGATTCCTGAACTGGTAGCCTGGACAGCAGAAGTCTACATTGTGCTGCTCAGTGCTGTGTCTCTTTCAGGAATTTTATCTTCTTTCAGAGGTGAAAAAAACAGAAGAAACAAAGGGAAAAGTCAGGATTACTGCTTTTAGTTTTTCTCTGCTCAAGGCCCCAAGCATTTATACCTTTCACACAAAGGTTGTGTGCCTTGATTTGTTATTTAAAGTAGAACTAGATTGTTGTTCGTATCTATCATATTTCTTAACGCTTCTTAATACTTTTCGTTGCATTTCTTCCTTGCACTAATCAAAGATCTGAAAGGATTGAGCACTTTGACTTAGCAATGTGTAGTTTCAACAGTTAAAATCTGCACCAAAGAAAAAATTATCAATTAAAAAAATTTTTCTTCATATCTCCAGTCTAATACCCAGTGCAACATGACCTAGTTTTCTGAGTTGTATGTTTTATTTTCTCTGAATCACAAATGTAGCAAGGTGGAATGCAAAGTGCAGTATGTGCCATTTCCTTTTTTCTTTCTTTTTTTTCCCCACCTAACTGGGCAGATCATTTCTGCCAGTGTGCTTTTTATAATATGAGGGGTGCCTTACATGTGATAATCTGAGGCAACAGGAGCATAGTGTTTACAAAATGGATGGGCAATGACAAATATAAATACACCTCACCTGTTCCTCTACCTACCCCCAATTACTAGGCATTACATAACAATTTGTGGATAGGGAAAAGAAGCTAGTGAATTTTGCCATACTAGATGAAGTCAGTTTTACACATATATTGCTGTATTAGGTATTGCACTATGTATTGACATTTAACTGGGAGCTAAGATATGTCGTTAAAATGAAACAAAAACTTTGCAAATGTTTAACTAAGCCATGTGCATAACTTTTTTGCTATGAATGGTCTCCCAAAATCTTTGGAAATTATTGATGTGGTTAAATATTTGCCTTAACCTCTGCAAGATCAGGCCTCCAATACACCTCTCAAAATCCGTTCTGAAGATATTTGTTGAAATGCTTACTGCTCAGCCGATGCACTCAGTTCACAAATTTCACAACAAGGGTGCATATTGAGGGCAACATACCTCAGCCTCCACATTGGAAAACTCCCAAAGGCCAAACCAGACTGTTCTATGCCTTTCTACAGAGCCTGGCACAACTGGGGCATGACCATACCAATGCCAAGCAGTAGGTTTTGTTCTTTAGCATGAAGAGAAAACACAGCAATGCTCTCGGGAGGTCTGAGCGAGTGATGAGGTCTCCAGGCTGTGCTTGCCATTACATAAAGAACAGCTAAGTGTTAGTATAAAGAAGAGAGCCTAGAAGTTGGCTGTAGCATAATGCATGGGCAGGCACTGGCCACATTAACTGACTGCCCAAGTGCTCACAGCCTACTGAAAAGGCTAGGCAAGGCTTAGCTGCCTAACCCAGTCACTTCAGACCTTGCAAACATATCTTTGTTAGATAAGAGGAATTTTTTATTGGTCTATTTATCTAAAAAAAACAGAAGGAAAAAAAAAGGGGGAAAGGTGATGGAGGTGCCTTAAAGTGAGGTGATATGAAATATCTTCTTATGGCTTTCACTGACATTCAGTTTTATTGGATTGATTGTAAGCTCAACAAATATGGTCCAAGAACAGTGCGGATCTATAGAAATGTTTAAAATACTCTCAAAAGATTCTGCATTGTGTTAGCAAGTTATGTGTTGTAAGAATCTCGTACATCTCATCCCCTGTATGACCTATATTTTTTTCCTGAGGATTTCACTGTGCTGCAACTGCCTTTGGCTTTGGCGTTCCCTGGTTCACGTGAATACAATACCACAATGAATCTACTCTGTCTCGTCATAAGGATTTATGAGTCATCCCTTAAAAAAGAAAAAGACAATAGCCATTGACTTATTCCATTGTGCCCTTTGTAGCTGCCACCCTACACTGTAGGAAGATTGGTGTAGTTTTGAATCAAGAACCTGAGCTAAGAATAGGAATAATATAGGCTTTTACTGAACTGACAAGAAGCCTTGAAAGAGAAATAAATACTAACACAAGCCTTTTCAAATGAGAATTAGCAGACCACTTAAGGAAAGAATGATTAAAAAAAGAAAATGTAAGAGTAGATGTTAGTTATTAACAATCATTATTTGTATTTACTAAGAGAACTTCAATGACTACACCATTTGACCTAAAATTTGAGATTTGATATATAGATGGAGGAGACTCACCATACATAACCAAGGAATGGTGGGGAAAACTTCAGATCTTAGTGCAAATATGACAGTGTAAATATCGCTATAGGGATGCTCATATCTTTTCTATTCATCCACCAGTATTTAATAGAGGGGAAAATTATGGAGACATTTGGGGTTTTGGTGCAATTATGTAGGTTGTAGTTTCATGATAACAGAAATATATTATAGCCCTTTAGCTACTCCACATACTTTGGTCTTAAACATTAAGTACTTGTGAATCATTAAATTTTCATCCAGTTCAGTCCTCAATCTATGTTATCTTTTAGCCCTCTTCTTCTTCAGAAACCTTCCACAGAAAAATTTCCTCCGGCTATATGCAATTACATTACCACAGTGGTAATGTGAGAAGTCAAAAGGCACTGAAGTCTGATCTAGGTTTTTTCCCTTGGGAAGTTTTGACCATGTTCCAAAACAAGAGGAACTGTAACAGTAGCTCAGTTTGCTCATTCACAGCTCCAATTACACCTAAGCAGGTTAGCCTTGCTTTCTCCAGTATCCTAAGCTTTTAAATGTGGCAATAAAGGTACCAAAGGTCTGTTGACTCAGGAAATGGACTCACTGAAATCCATTTCCATCTGCCTTGACCACAGTCCAGGGCCAGCCTTGATCACACACAATCCAGCACTAAAGATGAAAACGCACTTTCCAGAGACATCAAAGCAAAGCTGCTCTGCAATGAGGGCTCCAATGAGGTGTGCTCCATTGCCAGCAGCGTCGCGCTCTGCCTCTGCTGTGCCCCATCTTGCACCATGGTCACCAGAGGTGCAGCAGGAGAGCAGCCCAGCTCATGCAGGCAGCCACAGGCAGGGGACAAGGAAGCACAGCACTTCTTCAAGGCACCAGCTTCTTCAAAGATCTTTCTAGAAGCTGCCTACTGATGGCCTGGCAGATGAAGATCTCCCAGTATCTCAGTCCAGCATGTACCATCCACATTATGTATTGCTCTTTGGGAAAACAGGAGGAGGAGAAGACTTGCAGTTGGCTGATGGCTGTGATGGGGTTTGGCTTCTGGAAGCTGCAGTTGGATAGCCAAGACTGATGCCGTGTTAGTTTATACAGCAGTTTGTTCTTCTCAGAGCCCAGTGATGACCAGACATTATGTGCAATGGTTACCTGACGGTGCTAGGTCACCTCTGCAACCCCTATGGCACTGACCCAGCAGAGCTGTGCCGTGCCCTGAGGAGGAGTCAGGGATGTTGCAGCCTGGAGCAGGAGGGTTGCCATCAGGCATTCTTGGAGTGGCATCCTTTTTGCCATCCTGCAACCGCCAAGATGTTTGTGCCACACAGCACTCCAGGAAGGCACTATTAGCCCTGCTGATGTTCACTTGTTGTTGCTGCTAGTTGTCTTTTTTTCCTGCAGAAATGCAAGCAGATAAATTGGCACCTTTGCCTGATATGAAACAGAGCTATGATATTGCCTAAAAAAGTTATACTGACTTCATTTGACCTTATTTATCAGCAAAGAAAAAACAAAACCAAAAAAACCCCAAAACTAGACATGGGACTTTTAAGTTGCTTTCCAGAATTGCTTTTGGCTGCCAGTGAAGTGCTAGGTTAGGCTGTAGCAATAATTATACCATTTATACCGCGGTAATAGCTTAATAAGGATTTGCATGAATTTCACACAGGTGCCTGGCTTAGGCAGTAAGTCACAGACATAAGCTGTTATGCAGGGCTGATCTCACAGCAGATCTGGACCACAAATAAGATCTTCCTGGATTTTTCCAGAACCCAGGTATGTGATGTTCCTGTGTTCTTGCAGGAGAACCCCATATATGAACAACATATATTGCTTGGAAAAATATCTTTATTGCAGATGATGCTCTTCAAGACAGCAAAACTTTGAGTTCAAATGCAGAGACACTTTCAGAAATCAAGACAGAAGTAYCACACTAGAAACATTGTCTTCCTGATTTTGTAATTACCTAATTTATATTGGAAATCAGCCATAATTGAAAATAGATCAAATAACAGCTGCTTTTCTCAACAAGAAGGACCTGCCTAAAGAACTAGTCACAAAATATCCAGACATTATGTATGAGGATCCATATGCAATCGGAAGAATAATTTTTCTCTTTCAGTCATGTGTGATGGTCAAGGTATTTTTAGCTGCATAAAACCTTCTCCATCTGAAACATTTCATTATGCCATGCAATTTTTATGCAAAATTTAATCTCCATCTTAGAAAATTGGAATTGATAGAAAACAGGACTTAAAAGAAGGCTTAGCAGAGTACAACAGTAGTACTTGCATTCAAGTATTTTGCCTGCTAGCACTGACTGCAGTGGAAACAGGAAACATTACAGGGCAGTTTCAACAGTGCTAGCCTTGCCTGAAGGGTAAATTGAAATACATACATTGCATCACATTGAGATTCATAGAAGTACCTTTCAGAGGTACGCAGATGGGCTCCATTACCAGTTGTCACGCAGCACACATTGTGTGATGCACTCACAGCTGCTCTATAGAAAGGAAGGACTCTTGGTCTTAATTTACATCTGAGGAAGCGGGAGACAAACTCATGTTTGGTGTGGAGCAGGAACTGGCTCTCTAGGTCCCCCACAACCCAGGCTGTATTTTTCACTAGCAGAGTCAAGATATCCATCTTGAGAGGAGGAAGCTGATTCAGGTACTGTGTTAAGATTTGAGAGCCTAATATTGCAGGTGGCAACTAATCTGAGGGTCGTTATTGGGCTGCAAACTTTCCCTGGTCTTCTGGCTTCCTTCAATTTTGAGTTGTTATGTCAAGCCCACCTCTTCTCATGAGGTGAGCCATCACCACAGAAAGCCTTTCATGCTTGGATTTTAATCTTGAATTGTCAATGGAATTACACAATGCAAGCAAATTACTCAATCCATCAAATTACTCAACCAATGTGATCAGCTGCGGGTGTTTGCTAAGGCTTACATGATCTGGTAATGGAATCATGGAATTGGTTTCTTTATGTTTCAAAAGAAACCCAACAAGAGTGAAAAGCAACTGCCAGGGGCCTGAGAGCAATAATAAATGGTGCATGAGAAACATCAGCTGGAGCAGAAGCTGAATTCATGTTCTCCTGGATGATAAAAGGGCCCAGCTCTAGGAAGGATGAGAGGACCTGGTTACATTTGATCCCTCATCTTGTTATTTCCAAAACATGAAAAAAGAAAAAAAAAGGCATTCTAGATCAGGTTTAAAGATCAATTGAYTTCTTGCACTCTGATACATCCAGCGTACTCTGGATACACATCAAACAAGGATTATATTAGCAGAGCTTGTTTATAGATTTAAACTGCAACTTAAGCATTTCAGTTTTACCATTAAGAAAACAAACAACAAACAAAAAGCTTAGAGATCGCAAATTTGTCCGCGAAGCTTTCRAACTGTCTTTTCGGACATGGCAGCTACAAGTCGCAGGCAGTTTGGGAACAGGTGAGTTCCAGAGAGCTGCCTGTGCCCTGCCTCGTCAGGCTCCCCGCAGAGCTGCTGAATTAGCATTTTTATGACGTGMAGACAAAGACAACTGATGCGAAGTGGGATTAATAGGTGAGAGTCGGTAGGCACATTCCCAATGTTTATTGTAGAGCTGCTGGTAATCCAGCAGCAGCATAGTTTCATGCAGAATTAAGTTGGCATTTAAAGATGCTATCTGCTAAAGGAGACAAAGTTTTATTCAAAATCAGGTGCATTCCTATTCTCAGCACCAGCTTCCTGAAGCTGTATTGGGCCAGCAACAACAGTCACGCTTTCTTGGCCAGAGCTTGCCTCTCTCTTGGACCTAGTAACACATCCTTGGTAGCATCTGGAAGAATAGTCATAGGCCCTGCACACCACTAGTTCACACTGCAGGTAAACCAATGGATTGTTACGAATAAACTGGAAGGCATTGAATTTAAACCGGACTATGTGTCTGTAGGGTGAATAATATGTAGCATAGGTAGAATCTCGAACACACCTAAAAAGAAACAAAAAACCTCTCATGAATACACACYGCAATCAGTCTTTTACACGCAATGTAACACATAATGTGAAAAGTGATTTTTAAACATGATGAAAATGGTTCAGACCTACAATTAGGAAAAGCAAGATGCCCTTCTTTAGCAGCATTGAGCCATGTTACCTCCCTTCAGCCTGTCATGTGTCTAGACACCTAGTGTTTGTATGTTTTTCTGAAGGTGAATTATCCTTACCTGAGATATGTCACTGTTAACTCTCCGATAATAACAGTACATGGTGAACTGGCCATAGACATTTAGCCTATTTGTCATTTTAAGCTGGAGGGGGTGTGTGTTATATTTTGGGTCAATCCATCCCCCTTYCCCTAATAAACTCAAATGCCTATGTTCATTAATTAGTTAGAGGTTGACATTAATGTATGCTGTATTCACACTATTCCATTAAAAAAAAAAAATTAAAAAAAGAAAAAAAGAGAAGAGATACAGGAGTTCAAAGGCAGTTCTATCTGTAATTGTAATGCATAAGAACTTACCCATTCCTGATTATATCATAGGTTACTGTTGTAAAATTGTAGGGAGTGGGAGATGCCACGCATGTGTCCACAAACAACACCAGGTTTGAATCAGAGCTGTGCAGGTAAGCTTCAATGAACAAATTCTGGTTGATATCTACGTAGTATGGCGAGTCATTCACTGGCCATGAGAAGGATGCAGAATGATAAAATGTAAGGTTTACATCATATCTGCCATACTGAGTTTCATTGACTTCAAAATTGTCCTCCGCAACATACATTATTTGTGCCCATGTGTTCTGGAGCATTTTGCAGTTGATACGCAGGTGAAGATTTTTATTTCTTGTGATTACAGTACCAGAAGAGGATCCTCTAATAAGGTTGGAATAGCTTATTGTATTGTTGTTTCCCTGTTTGCCATATAAAATAAAATGCAAAATTAATTCCTGTAGTCAGGTTTCCTATTATGAATTCTAAACTTTACTGTACCCTTACAGCAATGTGCACAGTAAATGCATTATTTCCCAGAAAGTCTGCTGTGGAGAAGTCTGAACCTAGTAATTTCTGTTCTCAAGATAAGAATCTGTAATCTACATGTAATATTCAGTGACTACAATGTGGACCTAGAAAACTACTCACACTACATGCAGACATAACTAATTAAACACAACCTGTACAATTCTTTGAACATCAAATGCCTGAAGGATCTGGTCCAGCACAGTATTAAACTCAAATCTGACCTAAATCAAAATTGGTCTTATTTAGTAAAGGCTTTGAGACATTTTTAACACCACACTCAGCTTGGGACCTTGAAAATGCCAAGTATTTGCTTTCTCCCACACTTTATTCCTTAGAAGATCAATAACAGGCTATAAGTGAATGCTCTGGCAGCAGGTGCAGGAAATACGAGCGCTAATAAACCTTATACCTCAGGAGAGGGAGAGGCAGCCCACAATCCCCAGGGCACTTCTAGTCCCTGGAGACCTCGGTATAGCTTTCAATTTGTGCTGGTTTTCAAAACGAATTCTTCGGTTTGAATTTTTACACGCTCACAATATTTGCATATGCTGTTGAAACATTTAAAGTCATACCTCTGTCACTGTGCCGCAGCTAGTGTATGGTATATCGAATATAACATACTCTGATGTAATGTTGGGTTTGCAATAGGGGTCATTCAAGGAGAGTTTCCAAGCAGAGTAGCCTTGTGACTGAAGGTAGTATCTGCTCACAACTACATGCATGTAGTCTGGCAAACACAACAGTGCTAGCAGATGGCAAAGAAAATACGTTACGAGCTCAGTGAAGTAACTGAAAAAGGTTATACTTAAATAAACAATATCTTTTGCAGAAGCAGCTGATATTGCAGGAGTTCAGAATCTAAACCATATACTTGCATCTCTATGAAATGTTACAGATTTAATTTAAAATAACATGAAATGGGTGATTCATTGAAGTGGTACAACAAGATTAACAATCAGTGAATTAGCAAATAATTGAGAAGCAGGTTTCTGCTTTAAACATGAACTTACTAGTGCTCTGATCTGCTGGAGTGGAATAATAGTCAGCCTGAAACCCTCTGTATGTGTATCGAGAGTTACTGTAAAATCGCACAGTCAGCAGGTTTGAGGAAGATGTGTATGTGCGAAAAGAACCAGAACAAAATTTCCCAAGGAGAGGAGAGGTATGGAGTGGCCCATCATAGACTTCCACATAGTCAGACAGGCATCTGCCACCTTCCATCCTGGGGAGCAAACATGACTATTTAGTTAAATGCTTCATTTTAATTTTTTTTAATTTTCTTTTTCCTTTTTAACTCAGACTAACTGTTCATAGCAAAAGAGTATATTTTAGTGATATGACTACCGAGTCTTTGGAACAGAAATTACAGCCTCCACTTTCTGTCTTATTAGAAGCCAGCCACATTAATGACTAAATAAATACAAATGAATACATTTTTCATCTCAGATGTACTAAAAGCTTTGAAAAACATCCCTGAAATCAAGCAGCTATCAGCTTAGTAAGTCCATCTTCCCAAGTAATAAATTTTTACTTACAGAACATCTGTAAATGTGAGTGTGACACGAAAGTTGCTGTTTACTTCTATTTCCCAAACACAGTTGGCATTGTTTGGATAATTTCTGGGGTAAAATGGACTCTGCAATGTCCCAGATGGAGAGGAAAGCAAGCCGCCACAAGAATAAYCTGCAGAGAAAAATATGAGAAGAAAAATATACTTATACACCATATAAGGTTGCTTTTGGAATATGTCTATGTAGAATTTATAAGTCTAAAATTTAGAGGCAGTGACTTCTACCAGCTTCAGTGGTCTTTCTATTAGGCTCACATATTATCTGAACGCAGATTAGGAGATGCTAAGCACACTGAATAGCTTTTATAATGCTGATCTTCAATGTCTGCATTAGCAGGATAGAGTATTTGTCATAGAACTGCACAATCATTGAGGCTGGACCTCTGGAGGTGAGCTGTTCCTTGAAAAAGTCACAGCTGAGCCTGGTTTGCCTCTATTACAATTGCTAATGACCAAAGGGAAGCAAAACAAAGATCAAAATTATTTTGTTTCCAAATAAGAATGCTGACACATATCCAATTCATAAACATAAACACCTTATGTCACAGTCAAAAAACTGTATGAAATTTATATATAGACTAGATGCAGCCTAATCAAATAACAGGGGAGTCAAGCCTCTGCAGCATCCAGCAATGAGTGTGCCATGAAAAAGCAGCTCCTCTGCCTGCAGTAAAGGCTGGAAAAATCAATGATGGTTCAGCGGCAGCAATGGCGGAGGTGGAGAAAGCCGTGTCCCTGCCCATCAGGCAAAGAAACAGCAGTCCAGTGGCAGTGCTATCCAAAAAGATGCCCCCGAGCCAAAAAGCCTGTCAGTGGGACCAGAGGGTCTGGATGACCAATGGTGTCAGGAGCCATCAGAAGGACCTTCTGCAACCCTCTGCTTCCTTATGCCGAGCGTTGCCCTGGCACTGCTCTCCCATGGAGAAGACCAAACCCCACCCTGTGAGCCACTGCCTGCTACCGCCAAAAGGAGGGGCCAGAAAA
>JAYKAV010000984.1:0-19162 GCA_035582835.1 Phoebastria nigripes | reverse complement strand
CCAAAAGGTTTCCCAATCTTAGTTTGAAATGTTTGAACTCTTGAGCTCTTATTCCATGGGGGCACAAATGATACTACCAGGGGAGAACTGGATAGTATCAAAAGTGGTTACAGAGCTCGGTGCAGGGGTGCTGGGGGCAGTAGTCAAGGGCAGGGGGGCCCAGCTGGTGTTCTCCTCAATCCTGCTGGTGAGGGGAAAGGCAATTGGAAAGCAATCCAAAGCAAGCAGAGACCTGACATGCACTCTGGGGGTCCCCAAAACGCACCAAAAGGCACACGGTGAAACCAAAACCCAGGTTTCAGTGAAAGACATTTGGAGGTCCCCTGGCTACACATAAAGCACTGGAAGCGCCCCGGACAAAGCAGGTAAGACACAGAGGCATCATTGCCCAAACCTAATGCTAACTCTAACCCCAAGACACCCATAGTGGTGTACAAGTAGGTTTTGCTATGCATCATGACCTTCAACATGCCTTTTGGCATGCTTCAGGCATATCTGGGAGCTGTCTCAAGTGCACCAGAAGCATATCAGGGGCTTTCTGTGCTCCTCACTGCTCTCAGTGCTTCTGAGGTGAATCAGGGCTTGTGAGTGACTTTTTGTGCACACCAGGCTCTGCCAAGTGCCTCCTGGTATGCCCACAGGAGCCTCTGTCAGTCTTGCCTTGCACCTAAGGGCCCTTAGAGAGCCTTTGGTGGGTCCCAGGTGCCTCTGAGTACCTATCCCTAAACTGAATCTTTACCATTACTCTTACCATAAGCCACGCACAGTTGTCTATGAATGCCTGCTGATGGCCCTGCACCATGGCCCTCTGAGCGCCTTTTAATGTGTCCCAGGAGAAGCCAAGAGCCAGGGGGCATCTGATTACATTTCTCTTCTCCCAAGTGGTCTGAGAATGCCTTTTCATGCACTTCTTGAGATGCTGTGCAAATCTAGCACACAGGGGCTCCATGTGTCTTTCATCATACCTAAGGGCCCCTCAAGTCCCTTTGGTGTGCCCCCGGGCTACCTCTGGGTGCCTATACATAAACCTAATCCTAACTCAAAGTCTAAACCTACACACACACTCAGTGGTCTACAGGTGCCTTCTGGTGTGCAGCATGCCTTTCCAAGTGCAAAAAACACTGCTGGTGTGCCCCAGCAGTGTTTGTGAGCCATCTGAAGTTCACTGGATCATCTGATTATCTTTCTGTGTTCCCTCTGTTGCTGTGCATCAAACTACAGGGATTGGTAATGGCTGCTTTCAGCTTTTGTTGTTTGTAACTTTGTTTTGCTTTGCCTGAGAGCGCTATGATAAAAGCACTGGCCTTGAGTCTAGTCAGGTATTTAGGCCCTGCATCACTGCTGTCCCAGTCTGAGCAACAGAGATGTTGATTGTATTATAAAAGAATAGTTTATATATGTTTAAATAAAACCATTCTTTTTAGAGTAGAACAATCTTCTGATACCCAACAAACA
Organism: Phoebastria nigripes; assembly: GCA_035582835.1. NCBI lineage: Eukaryota > Metazoa > Chordata > Aves > Procellariiformes > Diomedeidae > Phoebastria > Phoebastria nigripes. Next base: position 17,707 of record JAYKAV010000984.1, on the reverse strand, counting down.
CTTTAGGTCTTAAATAAGATTTACAAAACTAAACAGAGTGTCCAAAAAGGGGCAGAATTCTGACAGAAGCAAAAAGTTTCTGTTGAGCACCTAAACTAAATTGTTCAACAATGTCAAATGAAAAACACTTAAGAGCTCGTTCAGTTCAGAAAAGCAGATTTTATTTTAAACAGCAGCACATACATACAACATTTTCAAAATATACATATTTGAAAACAAGAGACTGCACTTCATTAACCAACTTTCTATGGTTTATCAATTGTTACAATTACATTTGCAACCAGGTGGAGTTACTGCATCATAGCCTTCCTATGAGTTGGATGCTCTCAGGTTTCACTGCTATAATTGTGCAATAATCTATAACTGCTAGTAGCTCATAAGAAAACCCACACAACCTGACAATTTACTATTACTGTCACCTGGAGGCTTCAGCTACCTGACTAAGTATTTTAAATAGAGAAATATTATTTAAAACAAGTGTGGCAAATCATGAACTTCAGGGAAACACTTTATGCACATAATATACAAATTTGAGTGGTTGTATACATTTCTGAATGAAGTTTCCTGAAGCAGGACTAATCCCAACAGAAGCAACATAGCAGCATTTTGGTAAGGGAAGAAGCCAACTTTTCCTAAAACCTTTCCCTTTTATTTAGGTGCAGAACAAAGATTAAAATCATCAAAAGTTGCTTACATTTCTGTATGTTTAAAAATGCCATTGCATTACCATCTCTTTTCTTGTGTTTCACCACAGTTTAACAAGGTGTCAGAATATGCTACATATAAATATCCTAACCCATCCACCATTTATTAATTCACTACAGAAATATTTTCTACATAGATCTATCTTCTTAAAATATAATTTAAATATAACTTTTTAATAGAAAAAACAGAACACATCATCAGAAGATTCAGCTTGCAGGTAATTTTCAATGCACTAGAACTCTTAATGAAGCTGCTCAAATTATGGCAAATAACTTCGTTTTCTCTTTTTTTCTTTTTTTGGGTGGGGGATGGGGGGCATGGGGTTTGAACAAAATTTGCAAACAGGTTAAGAATAAATGGTGATCACTTCACGTCCACTGCCTCGGACCAGGAGAACTCTATCCAGACCTTCTGTCAGAACTTCCAAAAACTCCATGTCTGAAATATTATTAAGTCAAGGAATTTATTCAGAAAAGAAACAAAATAGCCACTAATCTCTCAAAAAGTCTGACATAATGCAAAAATCAAGTTCAACAATTTCATCAAGGAGTTTTCCTATGTTACCCTTTACTGTCCCATTATGTAATCCACCTGCTTGCTCAAGTGGAAGCAGGGCCTAATTTGGGGGAAATTTCTAGTTCTGCCCTACTCACCTACAGAAAAGACAAAAACAGAGATTTTTAAAATAAGTTCAAAATTGCAGAATGCTTTACATCCATTCAATTTAAAAAAACCCACCGCTACCAACACTTCTTAAAACTCTCTGTGGAATCAAAAGTCATTTTCTTAAAGGCAAACTTAGGGTTACCATGGTTACTAATGGTTATCCCGACAAGTAGACAATGGCACAATCACAAAAATCAAACTCGTGATTTCAAGAAATATGGAAGTGATATAGTGGAGGATACAGTTTTCATCCCCTTTTCTGTTTTTAGGAGGTCCAGGCATATTCAGGAGAACTAGCTGAGCATGCTGTGATTTATTAAGCACTACTCCATTGAGCTTCACAGCGGTGTGCATTCTTCTCACATTTGACTGATTCCTAGCACGCAAACAAACATTTTTAAGTATTGTCACAATACTTATATATTTGAAATATATGTTATGTATTTGGATTTATAAATTTAATCCCTATGTATGTAGGATAAGCTATTTTCATGGACACCAGTATTGGTACACATTGAAAATAAATTTGAGAAAAATGCAATACCTAGGTTTAAAACATGTTCTTCTCCTTTGAAAAGAACATTTAACTCTGAAATTCAAGCAATTCTAAGCAGATTGCCAAAATGCACAAATCTTCCAATTGTCAGTTCTTTTACAAAGATGAAGCAAAAATTTACTTTCAATAGAAATTAAGTTTAGTCAAAACCACTGAGAATCCAGTTTATTGAATTATATAAAAAAAGTAACTGGATTTGTACAAGAAATTCCAAACAAAGGAATTACAGGAATGCAATGGAAAGATTATAGTATTTATGTTGTATAGTACAAGATTTCCCTCATGCTCCTTTGGAAACATTACAAGATTACTATAAGCCTGGTGAACAAAATTCAGAAACAGCATAGAATTTATGAAAAAATTACTAGTTTCTCATGTCATAAGAGTAAGGCAGTAAGCAATGAACTGAAATTGAGCCTCTCCCCTTACATTATCAATATTAACTAATGCTTTGCTTGTTGCGTCCACAAATATAATTGTTGTAAATTTGCGGGCAAGAGGACAACACTGCTAGGACTTCAGAGATTTCCTTATTTTAGGATCTACCTTGGATGATTTAGTTGCAAAACAGAAGAACAGTTTCCTTATAGTTCCTGAGAAACTGCCATCTGTGTAAAACTAGCCAAGACTGGAAATGAGTCATACGCTACAGTGCAACAGAAATATCCAGGCTCTCCCTAAGCCCATTTATCCAAAAGATCCACTGCCCAAAAGTAGATTCTTTACAAGTGAAGTGAGTCACTTCAAAGGGAACCTTGGAAACACAGGGTGACAGCACATCTCAAGAACGAAGATACTGGTATGCTGATAAAAGACACCTATAATCAGTCTATCCTGTGCAATTTTATTAGCACTTTAACTAGTGGTCTCACAGTAAAAGCCCAACTGTACCCTGCTCAGCTGGGCTCACATACTGTCCTATGGCAGAGACACAACTGGCAGGTTAGTAGCAGCAGGACATAAGACACCCTCTGAAGTGCCTGATCAAGTCTGGCATCTTTTGAATTCCACTAACAGTAATCAAAAATTACAGCACAAACCCCAGCACTGTTTCAGCTCAGGTAAACAGAAATTAATGAGATCTCTTTTCCCAAAAGAAAAACGTTTAGAAGGCCAAAATTTACAAAAGGAAACACACAACTTTGTTCTACTACCAGAGGTCATTTCGGGGGACTATACCAACACTTAATCCTAGAATCTTCTAGCAACGTGAGGCCACCCTCAGATTATATAAACAAGCGTGGAGTTGAGAACAGCAGCCAGATACAGGTTCATTCAAACATAGGGGACCAAGAAAGATGGAGAATGCTGGGAGCATACATACTTTTGTGCTACTAAGTCCCGTTTTTTTACTATGAAGGGAAAAGCTGTTAAGAGGCTACTGTTAGAAGTAGCATGTCTCATGTTGTATTTTCATCCTTGATTTTCCAGGGGCAGTTAGGAAAAAAAAGACATTTGGCCTGAAGTTTAGTAGCCAGTGCAGACCAGCCCCATCAATTTCAACTGAGGTTTTCCGCTTCCCCCCGCTCCGCATTTTCCCCCAAACTCAGTTTTGGAAATGTCATTGTCTTATCAGCCCCTCCTGGGGGATTTTCTGTCACAGTGGCCATCTGTCCTAAGAACCAACTGTACAAAAAACATATATGGAACAAAAGAATATTTGAAGCTCAGTTTTTCAGAAGCAGAACAGCAGCTTGAGAAGACCAAAGAACAACTATGAAGAAGAGAGAGGCAAGAGTGTATAACTGAAGACACGTATAAATACTGAAGTAGAAACATTGTTAAACTAAAGATAAAATGCAGGGAAAATATGGAGGGTGTAAATTTGTGATGGAGTGGGCAAGAATTCAGCACTGAAATAATGGCTCAAATTGACTAAAGGTAAATTGTGTACAATGTGAACTGAGGCTGACTAACTTCATTTAGCCTTCAAGCACTGGTAGAACTGAAATCATACATCATACACAAGTAAGCTTTCTAAGTCTTCATAAGAAGCTCAATTTGTTAAACAGACAAAATGAAGAAAACACTGGGCTCTGGAAAAAAAGCAGAGCAGTCACAAGTCAGTTCCATCCAAGAACAAAGAGATTGTAGTGTCCCATTTTTGTATGCTGTCATACCCAATGCATATCTGAACTTATGTTATTTCTACACATACATGGGAGGCAAGAACTGGCATTTGATGAAACGTGAAAGTTCCCTTTGTGAACGAATTCGTCCTTATTGTCCAAGTAGTTATATCACAATGGGGGCTATTTTTCCAAAACAAAAATACATTCACTTTTTAATGTAGTTAATTAGAACACTAAATATTACACTGGTGCAGAGGAGTACTGTCAAATTTTACATTCTTACACAAACTAAAATACATGTTCTGTGGCTTACCTTGAATGGAAAGTTGATAATATTTAGAAGAAAACATTAACAAGTCACGATGAAGAATATTTTTCAGGGATAAATGCTAAATCACAGTATATAAACAAGGTACAAAAGAATACACGCGCTGCAAATCATGATTTAGAAAACACATACAATGTACAAGACCACAAGAACCAGAGAACACAGCTTATGTTGCTTAAGTGAAATGAAATTTAGACTTACAGATTTCCCCATTCTCTACATGGAAGGGAAGCAAATGCACAGAAAAAAAATATTTATGCCATCAGGTACATTTTTAATTCAACAATATATTGTACAGGCACACCAAGTTTGAATTGTAATTTCCACCCCCAACCACATATAGTAGTTTTAAAATAATATCTGAAGTATGCATCTTACACGATTCTAAAGAAGTAATAGGAAATATTTCCAAGATATTAACAAAAAAACACCCTAAGAATTAGAGTGCGATGCAGCCCAGAACAAAAACAGTGCTTTAGAGGGTGAGCAAGATGATGTTTGGAATTTGCAGAAGGCAAACTGTTTCTGAAGAGCTCAGAGCAAATCCACAAAACAACCTAGGATTTTAAGGTGCTGATTCTAAGTGTACCTTCTAACTTTATTGTCTACAAGTCCTAGATTTAAGACATGTTTCCTTTAGATATTAAAATTTCCCTTGACATCCACAGTTTTGCTTTGGGCATGTGCAGAAAATAGTCTAGGCCGTGCTTATAACTGCATTCTTCCAGAACTCAGAAAAAAATGCATGTGTGTGTTTGAATCGCAACATGAGGAAGCAAACAAGCTGATGTCTTTCTGTCATCGGTTTTGTGTCTGCTACCTCAGGCTTGACACAGGCAGTAGCTCTTATATATTAAGTGACTTCTATTTAAGAAAAAGACATTAAGGAATATTTCAACAGGAAATAGTTAATATAACAAGACATACATATACAACAAAAAACACTCCACCCAAAAACCAAAACATAAGCTAAATGTCTTGAAAGAGTCTATCTGCTTCTTTGGTACTCCCTCCACCCCAACAAAACACAATAAATGAGACTGGGAAGTGATATACAGTAACTTGTTACCCACAGGAAGAGAGAAAAAACAAAAGTTATCATTAAGCATTTAAACATATATACTTTCTGGTACAGAAGTTGAGTTTACAGCTTGAAGTCTGTCATATTTAAGCCTCATTCACAACATTCTTGTGAATGTCTCTTTGTAGTCATTGTTGTTCCACCCAAGTCCACGCTATTTTCGTAAGGATGGCATTTAAGTGAAGTGCATGAAAGATCATTTTTGTGCTTAACTTTAAATAAACCAGAATCTCTTAAAAAACAAAACCCACACCAACCACCACCACCAAAAAACCACACACTAAAATACACACAATCAAATACAAAACTCCGAACACCACACRTATACTTACGGCTTCATGTTGAAAATATCTTTAAAGCCAGACACATTTGAATCTTTGTTTTTATGCTTTTCAGCTACAAACTTTTCTTTAGTCCAGGTCATTTGCACTTTTTCCGGCACAGCAGCAGCCACGCTTGCTTTGACTGCTGGAGCTGAGTGCGAGGCAGTGTTTCTGTCATGGATCAGCTGAGCCTGGCCACAAAACAAACAATYACCCCAAGATTCAGCCAAAAAGAACATTTGTAGATTACACATTATTAAAATTTTGAAAAGGAATTTCACAGCAGTGGAACAAAAGAAGATACAGAAAAATGCACCTTACTTTGTGAACAAATACCAGACTGTTTTGACTTCAGCATGAAATGAAACTGCTTGTAAAAATGCAGTTATTTCTTTATATTTGCAGGATTACATCTGGGCTGGGACTTCTTTTTTGTCATGAACTAAAGTAAGGTTGAATCCAGCCTGAGGGAACTTTATTATAAACACCAGGGGTTTTTACCAGTGAAAAACTTGAAAGCCAGTGCTCTCTTCTTCATCAATTACATTGTTATTTTCTCAGATGCTGTTGTAAACACTGTCCATTTCACATGCCTTTAACTGAACTATCAGCATGACTCATGATCCCAGTAACACAACGTTGGACTAGCTGAACTGAAGGCTAGCGACATTCCATTAGATTATTTATGCATGCAAGCGCATATTACATAACAAAAGCCAATCAATCTAACCACAAAGGGGCCTTCTCTTCCCTTATAATAGCAGAAACTCAAATCACAACTTCAAGAACACAACATTATTGTTCCCACATGCATACACACTTCTGTGTTCTCCATTTCCCATTCCCCTTGCTTCTCTTGAGAAAAAAAGGAAGAAATATTTAACACGTGTTACTTACCCTCATAATACTTTGTCCATGGGCTTCTATTTCCATCAAAAGCAACACAAATACAGTACCTTAGATATCATAAGTGAATTGGTATGGGAGGAGGATTGTTTTTGTGTTTTGGGATGTTCTGTTTTGGGGGCGGGGGGGGGTGTTGGTGTGTGGGGGTTTTGGAGTTTGTTTTGGTTTGTTTGTTTTTTTAAAGATCTTCAGCAGTTATGAAGTCTCTTCAGAGACTTGTTAAATCATGAGTTGAAGCTCCTGTTCCATTTTGAGAACCTCAATTATTCATATGTTAGTGATGGTCATGTCCCTCCATATATGTGATGATTCAGAAGAATCAACTTCATTCAGGTCACAATCAAAAAAGCATGAATAAAATCAAAGCAGATGAGAAAACTACTTCCTATCTCTGAACAGCGATTCCCCTAGCGGTTCACAAACTGTAATTGTAGCTGTTTTTAAATGCCTAAGAGCTTCTGTATTTTTCCTAAATTATTTCCCTAGTCCCTATCCTTGAGGATTCCCAAATCCTAGAGTTCAATTCTGAGGTTCACATAAATATCTATTTGTTTGACAGTCTTCATATCTCCCCAGAAGATTAAATCACGAGTCAAGACTACGAATCAGAAGTTACTGTGAATACAGTTCTACCATGAGAATGGAAAAAGCTAACAAATACATGCAGATACTGTATGTGCCATACAGCAGTATCTAATGAACTAAAATTTCAAACTAACAACTGTAGGATGAGTTCAGTACAACTATGCTTCAATGGAAGAAAGTTTGCCATTTTTAGAAAGACAGCGAGGCCAAGAGAAGTTCTGGACCTACAGCACACGTTCATAAAAATGCAAAGATAACAAAAGCACATTTTTCTTAGTGCTATTTTGATACCAAATTAATTACATGGAATACAACACATGCTTCTCATACTTCATGAAGAAAGGGAAACACAAAGGTATACAGCATTTCTACAAACTACGCTACACATCTTTAGATATGAGCAACACTTCAAGTGCACGCTAAAACCATTGATTACATCAGTCCATTTCCTTTCAAACTCACCATGCAGAAAGTAGGAATGACATTTATGGGTTAATAATGGCTTGTCAATCAGCATAGAAATCTCCTTAAAAAGCCCTAGTATAACTATACGGTCTCTGAGAAGCTTCAGTACTTCAATATAGGAACTATAAAGGAAGGCAATGCTTTATGAAAGCATGAAATATGCTTATTAATGAAACACCCACTATTAAGACTTTTTAAGAGATAGAAAGCAGAGAAATATCTTTGCTTCTGGCTCTTAAGAAAAAGAGGCACTCTCAGAAACATATTTATGGAAAATAAGTGTGAGAAAAATAGGACGTAGTTCATGTCGCAGAAGCATCATCTACAGAAAAAATATAGGGTAAGATAATGAATTTAGGAAAATAGTAAAATTAAAATTTATGAAGAACTGTTCCATATCAATGAATGATCAAGTTGTTCATTTGTAGTTCAGTTTGCAATAGTGGCACTTCAAGTGTTGCAATGGGAAAGTATATCTAGCCAGTACTGTGTCCAACTACCTCCTCCTCCTCTCGATAATCATTAGTCAGCAGTGCCTGCGCATCTTGGCCAATGGACTGTGGACTGGAGTAGCTTTTTCTTCTGATTGAGCCTCGAGACTCATCAGTGATGCTCTGAATCTGGGACAAAAAGGTTACCAGTGACAAAAAAAACCCCCCACAGTCTATAGAAAAAAAGCAGATGATCATATTATTCAAAATAAAAATTGTCTTCATTTAAATAGATGAGATTTGGTATCATAGCTTGTTATAAACTTGGTTTGTTTTCACAAACATGCCATTTGTTTATATATACTACGGGGCTCTTTTTGAAATGTTTAGCAGTTAGTTATGAAGTCTCTTTACAGAGATTTGTGAAAACATGAAGTGAATTGAATCCTTTAGTCTATATAAGGAACCTCAAAGAGTCACTTGTTTGTGAGGGTCACATTGCTTCATATATGTGACGATTCAGATGAATTGATTTTATTGTTACAAACAAAAGTATGAAAAAAAATTTAAGCAGCTGAGAAATCTGCTTTCCGACTCTAAACACCGCTTTATTTCCCAGTGATTCACAAACTATGATTGTGTGCTCCTCGCCTACATGCACCCACATTTCTGCCAATCTTACCTAGCAGCAGCAATCTGCACAACAGCACTTGCACTGCGCAACCCAACACAAAGTAGTGGTGGGATGGATGACTGCCTCGTCTCAGCTCCAACAGTATCACTGCCTGGCCCAACAGTCATTAGTCAGGACTAGCCAGAGAAGGAAGTCAACAACCACTAGGAAGGGCAGGAAGGATGTGAACGAGGCTCTACATTTTCCTTCATCTTTGCAGCGCTACTGTCAAAGTCAAATAAATAAATGTTTGGCAGTTGCACCTAAGTCTGCAKATCTTATGCTTTGCAGGCATGTGTTAATATTTACACTTGAATAGAAGCAAATCAACCAAGTTTCTCAAAAAAGGAAACAAAAAAACCAATGAGTCCCCATGCCCCAGTTCCACAAGAAAACCCGGGGCAAATAAATCAATAGATCAAAGTTCCATTTAAAAAAGTGACAGAAGAGGGGAGGGGAGGGTGATTCCTCAAGGATAAGAGCATGCCTAAGAGGGAAACAGCAAAAGAATGCTGTACAAAACCAAATTCTCTTCTTTGTGAAGGTTTGAACCTCATTTGAAGAGGTACAAGCAAAAAGTGAGGTTAAAATACTAACCTCGGTGGTAACAGGAAACAATACTACAAGCACCATTCAAAGCTGGAATATCAGGGTTATATTTGAATGTCTGGAGACAGAAAATGAAAACAAAAGCAATACTAATTTGAACTAGTGATACCAATGACAGAAATGTTTTGGAGGTCATCATAAAACTGGAGGGGATGGCTCAGCTCATTTAAGAGAAGACAATCAGATTAAGGAAGAGCCTGGCACTGAGTGCATATACTCAACTTGTAGCCCCAGAGGAAGTGAAGGTATAACTAAACAACATTTTCTGATGAAAATGCAAGAGAACAAGGTAGATTAAGATATCCTAATCAGAAACAACAGATGGATATGGCTTTTATTTTTGGACAAGGCAGGAAATAAGTACTAGATGTTCTTGGAATTATCAAGGATTTTACTTCAGACCATGAAATAAATTCAATGTATTTTGAACATCTCAGGTTTTACCCTGCCTGATATGAAGGAACAAACTGAAGCTATAATGGTGATGGCTACATTCAGATAAAAAGTGAACAACAAAAAAACCAAAACCAACCAACCAAAAAAAAAAAATATACATGGAGGGGGGTAGAAGAAAGAAATGACAGCTTCCAAGCAAACAACACACTGAAGTAGTGCAGATTCCAACCAACTCACAGAGCTGAAAAGAAATTCTTTTGTCTCCCATACAATTTATATGCTATAGACTACAGAGCCTTACGCCCTTGGGCTACTTGTAAAGCATTCATGAGGAAGTTAAATCCTTAAAAGCCTACAGCAGATTGATTAATCACTCAAACTCCACTAGAAAAATACTAGAAATGAGAAAAATTTAAAAACACTGAGTAAGGAGTACAGGAGAGCTTGTTTTTTACTGAAAAGATGTTAGGCAGGCTCAGATCAAAAGAAAACTACCATGACAGAGACGAGAAGAAAGAGAATTTACAGAAGCACATTGTTGTAGCCATACAAGGCATCTTTAGAAACCTTAAAAAAATCCTGCACAATGGAAAACCAAATAAATAAGGAGAGATAAAAAAAAGAGAAACCACACGGACTTGTAGGATTAACACCAAAAAGACTTAGGCATAAAATGAGTTACAATTATCAGTAGACAAAAAAGCTGCAAGGAAAAATTCTAGTTATTTTACAAACGAGCAGTTAGACACAGTAGAAATCTCTTATTTGGCATCGGAGGGAAATCACTGTAAGCGATAGCAAACCCAAAGCATTTAATACCTTTTACATCACTAAAAAGTGTTGATGATAATGGGATAGTTAACAGAATAAATGAGGTGGTAGAAGCACAAGTCAAAAAAAAAAAAAAAAGAAAAAGATTTAAAAGTTACAAATATTCACAAAAATACAGCTGCGTGAAGCTTGTCACTACAACGTGCAAAATACTACCAGGGACTAGTAAGGGTAGGGGAGCAGCAAACGTAGCATTCCTATCTGGATATCATAGGATTATAGGTTAGTCAGCCTAATTTTGGCTCCAGAAACAAGTAGTTGATAATAAAACATTCAAAATAATGCAGAAACTAAAAAAAATAGTCGGTGTGAATTGAATAAGACCAAGTCACAAAGCTAATCAGCCCAGTTGAATAATCATGAACCTTAGCTACTGATATATGTCAAGTTTGGAAATGCTCTGGATATATTCCACAGTGACGCTCAAATGTTTTGCTAGTAAATACTTCCACTAATCTTAACAAGAACAGGAAAACTCTAAACATCTGTTCAAATAAAAAAGGATTTTTCCCCCCCACATACATTATTTTAACCTTGCAAGTGAAACCTGCTGTAGAGAAACCAACACAGAACGCAGTTATAAAGCTTTTGACTAGTTAGAAACTGATCAGAAGCCACTTCTAAGAAGAAATACTACTTTCAGATTATTCACAGAACATCTTGCCAAACCGAAGTCCCTACCTCTCTTTCCCTTTCATTCTTTGATAGCTGCATCTGTTTTAGCATCTGAGATCGCTGTTCCATCATAAGTGTCTTCTCATATGTGAATGCAGAAATATCGTTTTCAAACTGCAAAAAGAGATTGGCATTAGAAACATCAGAAGAAAAGTACTACTCAAAAGAACAATGTTTTAGACAGTGTACCACATTCATTCCTGCTCTTATTCAGTCCTGGATGTATTTATGTCATTAGAGTAATCCCAAGCATATAATTGATCAATCATTTCTGTCCTCACTCTTAAAACTTCATCTTCAAACAGCAATCTCGTACAGTGACTATCCTACTATACTAATACCAATGTGATTTTTATCTAAATTTGAGGTACTTGGGACAGACTTTCCACTGTTCTGTTCCAACTAGGCTGCAGAAGAAAGGGTTGAAAGCGCTTATTTAAACTGGGTCTGCATTGCTGCCTCCTGAGCATGTGTATGCACTTGTTTCCTTAAAAACTGTCTAGAGCCACAAAATAACACATTGTCCTTTCACCAGTGAGAAACGTGCACAAATAGAAGCATTTATGAAGAAACTCCCACATATATTCTCACATGAGCTCAAAGCTAAAATACAACATAAAAATCTATAGCAGTCATCTGTGTTGTCAATGACTCGTAACGTGCCTCTTATCTTTTGAAAGGTTCTCAGGGTTAAATATGACCCACATGAGAAAAGAATAAATTGTGCTTCCTATACTATCTTCTGCTCAAAATCCAACCAAGGCTGAGCCTTTTTTATGGCACTCTGTTCGTCTTCTTTCACCTGCATGTGCCACAGCATTTTAGTGTTTTATATTCAGTACTATAAACAAAACAAAAATAAAACAAATGAATAAATAAAAGGATTTCTCTTACTTCCTAGTTCAAAATACTAACCAAATTTTTCTTAAGTCATTTTTTTCATAAGTAATTTAAACGATTCTTGAAATTTGCTTTATGGCTGATTAGCATGATAAATCTTTTTGATAGGTTTTGTTCATTCCAGGAACTGGTGGCGGTAGAAGTTTTGAACCAGTTGACCCATCTTGTTCATCCCACTTCAGAATGAGTTTAAAAGGTGTTGGGTTTTTTGGGGCTTTTTCGGTTGAGGTTTTTTTTTTTTGTGGGGTGGGTGCGGTATCTTGGTTTTTTTTTTGGTCTTTCTTTGGACATTACACTAGTCACCTTTGAGTGCTGGAAATGAAGTTTTTCCCTGCTTGCCAAAAAAAAGTGGGTCTAGACAGACTACAGCTTTAGTCCTTTCTCTTTAGCAGTTTGCAACCAGTATTTAAAAAGGGAAAAAAGTTACAAAATTCATTTTGTCACTATTTGACTTGTGAATCTGTAGCTATATTGTCTTGCTGTTCAGCGCCAAAAAGGCCAGCAATGCCAAAAACAACTGACATACTCTCATGGGGGCCTAGGGATTCCTTATTCCAGAGAGCTATTCATACCGCAGTTGGAGAGACAGACATGTTCATCCTCTCTCATGCTGGATGCCACGGATTATTAGATTAAGTGCATTCGGCCTTCTGTTTCACTGCCTGCTAAAAATTCAAGCTTTTTCCTTCCTGAATGAACTATCTCTGTGGACTAGTCCTCATAAATAAAGTAGGTGTTAACACATCAAGTTAACACAACTCTACTTGACAAAACCATTGAACTCACTACCACATACACTAGCGTTGTGACATGGAAAGATCCTGTTGCTTTAAAAATCATCTTGTTCTTGGWGGGACTGCAATCTTTCCCTTTTTATATTTGGGCTAACACCCCTTAGTTTCAAAAAAAGCTAAATCCGTTTTCCCAAGTTTAGTCTCAGTTGCACCCAAAAAAATATGCAGTAACATACCATTTCAACAACTTCCACTTCAGCATTCAGTCTAAGGTGATATAAGAACATCTGAAGATCCTTCTTCATTTGAATGCTGTTATCATCCATTTGAGCGACAGTGAAGATACGCATTTTACATTTTCTCCAAACCTATCAAAAAGATACATTATAACAATTCATAACACAGCGATTGCTATCACCACGCGGAACTCTATCAAGGTGAAAGAGTATTTCATTAGAAACCCTTAGAACTATTCATTGCTCGAAAATGAAATCCCAGCCGTTTTCTGTTGTCCTTGCCTTGTGCTGTCGAAGGAGAAAAGGCAGTAACATCAGCATACCACCATCATGAACAATCCACCACACATCTATGTTTCCTTCAGTAAAACGTTCTTGATTTGTTGGAAATAAGTCAATGTTTTTAGCCACCAAGAGTGCTTGCTGAGCTGCTGTTGTTTCTCGTACAGTGTCTGCAAGGGAAAGCAAGACATTTGATCAAGAACTTCTAGTTTTCATTCACAGCTTTTGTTTTTGTTTTAAATTCAAAAGCTTAAATCCTCCCAGATTCTGCTGAGGCAAGAGAGGAACATCCTGGGTTTAGCGGCTAACCTGCTTAGGAGAAGAACAAGAGAAGCCATGGCTGAAGAGGCTGAGGGCTGAGAAAACCCACACCACGTGAAATCAGATGTGGGGAAATACTCAGTTGTCCACTGGATGTTCAGCACCACATTTCCTCCACACAGCAGATCCATTACTTACATAGTTGTATTACAAACACGTCGGAGAAAGTCAATAAACACATACCAACAAAATTTTTCCATGAGAAACGATTTTCTGTCTGCTTCCATGACTGCGGCCATGCCATCAGGACTGTGTTATGCTTCATCCCTCCTAGACCAGCTGACTGAATCAAATAGGATATTCCATCTCTGAAATTTGGAGACACCACAATCTGGCAAAATCCTTTAGTCTTTTCTACTCCCATTAAGGCCTTAACATTCTGCAAAAGGAAGATTACACATGGGGAAATGCAGTCATCAACGCTGCTAATAAACACCATGAGGAGTAACAGCACTAAATAAGAGCAAAACATTAGCTACAATGTACAATCAACATCAAGAAACCGCTAATTCCAAAAGAGCGAACATGATTCTGTGACAACTAAAACCCAAAACACCCACCTCCCCAAAGACGCCACACACAGGTTTTTCATTACTTTAATTATTCAGCCTTTTAYTTCCAAAGAAGAATGAACGAGAGACAAGTAAAACCACATTGACGAAGRTAAATAAAGTAGCACTGCTTCAGGTAAAGTCAAAACTGCTGACTGACAACGCACCGTATGTTTGGAATGACAAGTCCTTTCTTTTGGAATTGGAAGGGTTTGGAAAAACGTGCTGCCAAGGACTTTAGCAGAAGAGGCCGCCAAAGCTCCTTAAACAACTTTGGCATGAAGAGGCTGATTCTTTATTTATCGGCTCCCAACACGGAAAAATAGATGTGCAGGAGGCAATTGGAATCACTGGCTGAATAGTGGCAAGATGAACTGACTAGATTAAATCTCCCACACCCCTTTAATTTCAACATGGCTCCCCTTCATTTAAACACTGACAAACACACAGACACATAACCGAGTAATTTAAAAGTAGCATTCAAAATGGTATCAAGGTTGACTAGGGAACATCAGCTTTGGCATTTACTACGTTTTGATGGCACGACTTTAGAAATCCCATTTAAAAATCCCTTTAAAAATCAATGACTTGTGTGGGAGATCAGCACGGTTTCAGAAGGAAGAACCAGCACATCAAAATTTGGAATTTTGGAAGCACCAAAATTCCTATTAAAAACCATCAAGAACAGATTTGATCATAGAATGCCTGGCACTGGCTCAGCATGGCTTCACATCAGAAATTCTGTTTAGTAGAGAAAAAAAGTCTTCAGAGAATTTGGTAGCAAAGCTAAACAAGTCTGCCTGTGCAAAYGGTATCTGCGAGGGCATATCAGTTTAAATAGATGCTTTTTTCTTTTTAGAAGACAGACAGGAGAAATCTTGATTTCCTACAAGTCTTCTAGAAACATCTTCTAGTTGAAATTTTCCAAACCCAATGAGGCCGCCAGATGCTCAAACTTTTACGGTTCATCTTCATTTCCATTTTAAAAGCTAATAGCTTCCTCGCTCAACACCAGGGCGGACTTTCTACAGAACCCAGGGATTAGGTCTCCCTTAAATTCATTCCTGTTCCAGCTCTCAAAAATGTAGCTGACTTCAAGTTAAGCCAACTACAGGTAACATTCCAAATCCTCATGGGTAAACAGTTCCTGTTGAAAGGTTTTCTTTGTTTTATTTCAGAGGCCTGATTGTATTCTTGGTCTTGTTTTCTACTCACAGGTGTTAATAATGACAACAGCTTAATGACAATTACTTTCACAGTGTATCATTGCTAGACTTCTTCCACCACGTTTTCAAGATAATTGCTCTCTTGGAGCCTTTTCATGTGATATCAGGTAGGCCACCTGGCTTCATGCTTTGTTATTTTAAAAACCACTAGGGACAAGTCTGAATACCAAGAGGGAGAAAAAAGAAAGCTGGGAGAAAAAGGGCAGTTAGCTTTGTTAAGTCCATTTCAACATCTCAAATGCTCATCTGTTTTAGAGATACCAGGTCTGAATAAGTCACAGGCGTTTTTACACAGCTTTGAAGACGACTGGGATCAAAACAGTAGACATTTCAGCTGATACTCTTTTCAACAACACTGAAGATATTAACCATTTTTGGAAGATACAATGGCAATCAAAGCCTACTTTTGGAGTAGACGTTATAGTAGTTTTCTAAAGGCAACAGATTTTTCAATAGTATTCGATAAAATGCATGAAACATGGCGTTTTCTAAAAACGTCTCCCCACTCTATAAAGCTAGGAGTAGGAGAGTTTGCGTAGGTAAGCAAATATAATTATCTATACCGAGTTACTCCAACACTGGATTAAACAAAGCAGCACACAAGTTGTTTAAGACCGAACAAAAAGGGAAACTTGCTTTGCATTGAAAGTCCAAGCTGTGTGRACAACGGATCTTCAGAAGCTCAGTCTATTAAGTTCCCTTTTTCCTTCAGGGGACAATTTAAAATTAAGTTCAGGTCTTTTCAAGGGCTTCCCACAAAAATGTCTATGTATTTCCAGTCGGGTAGCACAGTCAAATACTGACAAGTTGTCAGGAAAAAAGAGAAACATTCAAATTAAATTCACTTGTATTTGTAAGCACAGTTAGATGTCATCTTAAATTACATGACAACTGACTATTTTTTCCTACCTCATCCTACCTTCTCTGGAGATATGGGATAGATAGCAAAGAAAAAAAAAAAAAAAAAAAAGAGAAAGTAAGTAAAGGATCTCAAGGAGGATGCTGTTTACAGTTAAGCAACAGAGTAGGATTCCAGCAAAGACTGCTCCTAACCCTAGCTCTGCTCTGTATTTCTAGGACAATGTAGAAAATAATACCATATATACATCCAGAGGATGAAATTACGCCAAACGCATCTGCATTTGTTAGATCCATGTTAAGTTTTTTGTTAAATAAATCCGCTTTCTTTATAAGGTAATTTGTTAAAAAAACCTATCACTTGGCTTTTTCAAGAATGTAATTTGATTGTGAGCCCAGGGCTCTCAATATTAAAGAAAAAAAAAAAAACCTAAGGAGTATCAGCATTGTCTCATCCTGTTGGGAAATTTTGTAAAACGTTTTGCTACACACAAAAACCTATTCTTTACATATAATCATTGACTGTGCTGACAGTAAAAATTGATGTTTTATGCAATACTTTACAACAGTCTGTTCTAATTCAAGATGTGAGTTATCCAGATTCAACATTCCAGTACTAATGGAAGTTACAAGTGTTTGTAAGCTGTCTTTTACACACCTCTTCAGCTTTCTGAGTTTCTGTACATTTATCCAAGTAGATTCCCTGAAGCACAGAGCCCACGATAGTCAGTCCTTTACCAGCCTTCAACTGAGAGGTGAAAGAAAGCAATCTAGGATGTTTCACCAACTGCTCACTATCCAAGTTTAACAAGACCAAAAGTTGAGGTCTGCCAAAAAAAAAAAAAAAAGTTACACACACACATATACATATAGAAATGCAAGAGAGAATTGGAAAATTAAGGTTAACAATTAATAAAATGCAGATTAAGTGCTTAATTCAATGGAAAACATTCAACTATCAAGCAAGGCAGTCACAATTTGCAATAGCAACAACACTTCAGGTACAGAATACCTACATGAGCCACCATACCATCATCCTGAAAGCTACCTTAAAGAACAGTTTTACCAAGAAAATTACTGAATCAAAATTATCACCCTTCCAAGGTCATCTAGTGCAACCTGCTGCTTGAAGTGGTTAAACACTGAATGCACACCAGACTGTTTACAGCTCCATCCAGCTGGATTTTGAAAACCTCCAGAAACAGAGACATTAGCAGAGATAATTAGCAATGCTTAATTATCGTCGTCGTCTCAATTTTTTTTTTTTCTTCTTTCTCCATTTTATCATGTTCTCTCA
>JAYKAV010000983.1:9846-22144 GCA_035582835.1 Phoebastria nigripes | reverse complement strand
CTACCATATTAAAACCTGGGCTTCCAAATCACTATTAAGAGGAAAAACAGACAGGCACAAATAGCAAAAATAACTATCCCTTGGATATAGAGGACAGCACTGAAATCAAAAGGGTTTCCTGACTCCGGAAACCCAAAAGGCATTTAAAGATGTAAATCAAGCAGTCGTGGAAGCTCCCTCGTTAGCCCTGCCAGACCACAACAAGCCTTTTATACTATATTTACATGAACAGAAAGGCATAGCCAGTTGGCCCAGAAACGTCTGCAAGCCATAGCAGAACTAGACCTCGAAATTCAAGGCCTGATTTCATGCACTAGGGCTGTTGCAGCAGCAGCTGTGATGATTGAGAAAGCAAGAATATTGTCCTGGGGCACCTCCTAACGCCAATGGTTCATTCCTCACTTTTTAGTCCTCCTCTCCAGASTCCAAGCRACTGTGGATGTGCCACAGTGGGGAAGTACCTTGGTGTATGGCAATAAACGTAAATGGTGATTGGCTGCTTTGGCTGAACTTTCCATAAATGCAACAAGATAGAGGCAAGCACCCTGAGATGTCCCCTCCCTTCACTGGCCCTGCGGCGCGGGCAGCCGAGCACCACACAGCAGAGCCCGCTGCATCTCCCCCAGGCTGTTTTGCCCTGGCTGGCTGCTGACAGGAGGGAGACCGGGCGGTGACAGGCCTTGGGGGTGACAGGAGGGACACCGCGTGGTGACGGCCTGGGGTGTGACAGGAGAGAGACCGGGCGGTGATGGCCTGGGGGGTGACAGGAGGGGACACCGGGCGATGACAGGCCGGGGAACAGCAGGGATGCCAGCGGCCTGGGGCGGTGACAGGCCCGGGGCTGACACGCCCCCCCTCCCCTAGGGGTTGCTCGCCGTTAGGATGAAGAAGGCAGGGTGTTGTGGTTTAACCCCAGCCWGCAACTAAGCCCCACACAGCCGCTCGCTCACTCCCCCCACAGTGGGATGGGGGAGAGAATCGGAAGGGTAAAAGTGAGAAAACTCATGGGTTGAGATAAAGACAGTTTAATAGGTAAAGCAAAAGCTGCGCACACCAGCAAAGCAAAACAAGGAATTCACTCCCTACTTCCCATGGGCAGGCAGGTGTTCAGCCATCTCCAGGAAAGCAGAGCTCCATCACGCGTAATGGTTACTTGGAAAGACAAATGCCATCGCTCCGAACGTCCCCCCTTCCTTCTTCTTCCCCCAGCTTTATATGCTGAGCATGAYGTCATATGGTATGGAATACCCCATTGGCCATTTGGGGTCAGCTGTCCTGGCTATGCTCCCTCCCAGCTTCTTGTGCACCTGGCAGAGCATGGGAAGCTGAAAAGTCCTTGACTAGTGTAAACATTACTTAGCAACAACTAAAACATCAGTGTGTTATCAACATTATTCTCATACTAAATCCAAAACATAGCACTGTACCAACTACTAGGAAGAAAACTAACTCTATCCCAGCTGAAACCAGGACACGGGGCCGCCGCACCCACGTGACGCGGGCCTTTTGTCATAATGCGCTGGGTCACGTGAGGCACAAGGGGGTGGCTGCGGTGTGCCGTTGCCGTGCAGTTGTTGGCCAGGAAACCCCTTGGCGGAATGCTGCAGCAGGGGCGCCCGAGTCGGTCGGGCATAGCGAGCGGTCAGGTCTGGGAGTGCTGCGTGCGAGAGAGGGAGTGGAGGCTAAGCCGGGGCCACGAGGGTCTCTCCCCATCGTCCGCCCGCCCGCCCAGGCTGCGAGGAGGAGCTGGGTGGGCGCCGCCACTGCGGCCCAGCTTGATCACTGAGGGCCATGGGCCGGAGTCGTTGGGGACGGTGGGGGCCGGGGCCTCGCAGCACCGCCACGATGGAGTCCTGAGGGCTCTGCCAGCTGACTCTTCCCCCCKACCCTTCTCTTCTTTGTTATATTYGCCTTTCTTTCTCTTCTCTGGTTTCARCTGAGGCTTTCTGGTTTTGCCATCTTCCCGTGAACCTGCACTCGATAAATGCAGGTGTACRCTGGGTTTCCCCAGTTGCTCTTCACAAGAAGTTTGATGTATGAAAAGGCTCTGGGAAGYGGCGCATTCTGTGAAGAAAAGAGGGAAAAGGAAACGGAGGTGTTAAGAGCAACAGTGCAATCAACATATCTCCCCCTGCTAGGCCTGCTCCTGCTCAGGAACAAGCTCCCAAATGTGGGTGGCAGCGCCTGTGGACATCTGAGGCTCACTGCTGATACTGGGGCTGCTGGGGAGGCTGGGGACACGGCACGGGGGAGGCACCTGTCATCCTCTGTGTGCCGGCCCGGCTGGGGCTGCATCTCCCTTCCCTCTGCCCCTTTCCTTCTGTTGCTTGCTCTGTGCTAACAGAGAGGCCGGGGATGTGCTCCTATGCATGGGGCAGCTGGTGTGCAACCCCACCAGGCTCCTGCTGTCCGCTCTGCCTGCCTTCCTCCTGGCAGGCGGGAGAGCACCGGGAGAGAAGGGGCATGCTATGCTGGGAGGAGAGGACGCTGTCCAGCCTGCCAGCGGGCCACAGCATGGAGCGATGGTGCTGCCCGACGCCTTTCGCCACCAGGCGTCCCTGTTTCTCCACGGCACAAAGATGTTGCTTGGGTGGAGTGGCTGGATGTGCAGCTGGCTCTGCTGAGGCAGTGGCTGCAGCCAGGGATCTCTCAGGACTCGTGCTCCCACGGGTGTGACCCTGCCCTTGCTGTCCTTCTGCTACCACCACYGCAGGCTTCTCAGCCCTCCCAAACCCTGCCAGCTCTCTCTCGGCGGTGGCCCAGGCCCCTGTGCCCAGGGAGAAAGCATTCACGCTCTTCCTGCCACGGACTTTCAGGCAAACCTGTTTTGCTCCCTGGCATCTTGTCCCCRTGCCTGCACCCTACCTTCAGAGGGAAGGTCTGAATGGCCTCTTTTGCCACGTTGTACATAAGCATCCCAAGGAGAGTTTCCTCTTCTCCGTCTGCATCCACTCCCTCGGGGGCAAAGCACAAGGAGAGCAGCTCAGACTCGTCCCGACAAAGAGGGAACGTACGCGCTGGATCCACCCTGTTATCTACTCAGCCTCTCCTGGGGCTCTAGCAGTAGTCTAGCACTGGTTAGGGTGGAGCTCAGTCTCCRCCTTGAGTTTTGGTCAAGAAYCCTGAGGTGCTTTGGCCAGACTAAGTCTTGAGAGGGGTGAAACCTCTAGAGCCCTTGAAGTATCCCGCTAGGGCACTGCAGTGCTCAGGAGAGAGCAGGACACAAACCTCAGAGGATGCACAAAAGCAAGCCAGTCCCTGTCATGGCTTTCCCCCAGGGCCACATCCCAGCCAGAAGYACCCAGCAGAGACTTACAAAGACAGCGATGTCTCTGGGGGCGTTGATGACGGTCCCAGATGGAGAGGCTTCTTTGTAGATGTGCTGCACAGTGAYGGCAGTCAGATGGACTCGTGCTGGCAACCTGATGACCACCTGGCCCTGATGCCCTTGCAAAGGCCAGCAGTTTCCTGGGGAAACATCTGGCTGCAACCAGAAGGCGAGAGCAATGAAGTGTGAGAGAGCGTTGGGGCCAAGACAGCTGCTCATGTAGCTTGAAGCATAGGCACCAGTATGTCTGTGGGGTCGTCTATTTCAGCTCAAAAATGARGCGCCTGTGAGGAAATGGACAGAAGCAGGAGGCCGCCTTCCCTGCCTGACGAAGGGGGCTCTCAGTATTATGGAAAAGAGGAGAATAMYGCTTAYGAAACCATCCTAGCCRGGGCCTTACAGAAACACCTCGCTGCCCAGTGGCTCTGCAGGGCGCCTCCCGCCTCCCACCCCCAAAAAGGCACTGTTAGGGACAAGTGTGGAAACGGGGTCACCAGGGAGAAAGTCTTTCACCCAGCTGTGACAGAGGACTGTGGGCAAGATGCAGCAGTTCAGCTCTGTTCCCCTCCTGAGGGGAACCACTGATTTCTAGCAAGCCTAGCCCTGTGTTCGAGCTTTGGTTTCAGGAGCCTCATCAACGCTGTGGGCATGAGCAGTACCACTGCACTGAGGGGAGAGCCCCTCAGGTCGGTCCCCAACTTTGCAGGAAGGAAGGAAACCAGCACTGCTGATTTCTGCTACGATACCTGCAAAATAGTATCAGGAGGGTTAGCAGTGCAAAAGAACCGTAAAACCCTGCAGCTCCACTTTTTGTAGTCATAGGTCTCGGAAGTTCTCTGCATGTCAATGGTGGCACCTGTAAGGAAGGGAGAGCAGATGACTGCAAGAGGCCATAGACAAGGAGGACTTGGTGCTCAGACAGTATTTCTGATGCCGCCGGCCAGCTCCACGTCTGTCAGTCCTGTCCTCATCAGCACGCTGGTGGGGGGTGCCTGGCTGCGCAGGCCAATGACAGCATCCATCTGCCTGGTGACCGCCTCTCTCACAGCGCCACGAGCAGAAGGTCTGAGGGTGCTGGGAGACAGCAGGCACCCATGTGAATGACAGCAGACCAAAGCTGAGGGCTTGCTGCGTGGCAGCAAAGGATGACCCAGCCATTCCYTTTCCAAATGCAGTGGAGAGGAAGAGAGCCCCTCCATCGGCACAGGAATGTGTGTGGGGGCAGTGCCAGAGGCACCCGTGCAGGGGCCAAGGGCAGGACTGGGAGAGACTCTGAGAAAGCCACTCTGCCACAGCCTTGCTCTTGGACCCCATGAAGCATTTATGCTCCCCCACTTTGGAGAGCAGYGCCTGCAGCACAGCCTCCTTTGGGGATTGCTACAGACAAGCGCAGKGCAAGGAGACTGGGCTGCTTSTGTCCATACCAGAGCTTTTCAGGGCCCAGTCAGACATCTTGACATAGACTTCCGAAGCCATCTTGGACGCTGCCTGGTTCGCTTCCTGGGAAAGCCATGAACGAGCACAGAAAAGGACCACATCAGTGGGCAGTTCAGCRTGGCTACTAGCGCCCGGAGCAGCAAAGGGTCACTGTCAGAAATGCAAGGCAAGCCTTGTCTGCAGAGCTGAGAGACTCTCTGCTGCTGACGTGAAGCCACGAGGACTGAAGAACAGTATCTGTGGCCACGGCCATGGCCATGGCCCTGAGGTGGGTTGACGAGGGTCCCCACACCCTTGTCCCCACCCTCCACGCTCTCCAGGTCAGCCGGGAGATGGGCTCAGGCCCTGCCAGCAATGGCTGGCCCCGTGAGCGTGCCTGGGTCTCACCACTGCCTCAGGAGCCTGGCCAGAACTGCCAGAGGCACCAGCGTGCCAAGGGAAGGATGTTGGAAATCTTCCGCTGCCTGAGATGGTCCAGTTAAACTGGGCCCGGAGAAGGGCCTGTGCAGCGCAGAAGCTCACYCAGCAAGCCCCTGGCAAAGGCTGCCTTGCTGCGGTCAGCAGTCTGAGCCCATCACTAATCCCAAGGAGTGCTTTCTCAGGGGTTCTGCYCAGCCAAGCCTCCTTCCCCAAAATGCAGGGTCACCTTCTTCACACTCCTGCTCTCCACCCTCAGTGTAGCCACCTCCTTCTGCAGATGCTGCAACTTTTGGGTTTGCTCCGCCAACAAAGCRTGCAAATTCCTGCAGGAACGGGAAAGCAGATCTTGTCAGAGAGCGGCCCATCCCCTCTGGGGAGCGTCTGAGCTCAGCAARGAGCAGAGACCCACGTGCTTTCCCTGCTTTGCGAGTGCTTCCCTTCCTCACCAGGTTGAGCAAAAGGCAAAGGCAGGAGGGAAGTACAGGAGCCCTGGCTGTTAGGAGAATGAGTGCAGGTAGCACAAGGTCAGCTGACGCTTCTGCACGGACCCAATTCCAGCTCAGGAAACATCTCTTACCTCAGTGTCTTCAGTTCTGCTGCAGACACACGTGTCAGCCCCTGAAAGGGAAAAACGCTCCGTTAGAGAACCCACTAGCAGAGCTGCCGGGGCTTCCCAGGAGAGGCTTCCCTAGGAAGACACGGCAAAAGCTGCTGCTTCTTTGGGTCACCCTGCGTGGAAGCAGAAGAGCCCGTGATCTATCCAGCCACTGTCAGCAACACTCCCTTGCAGAAGGTGCCTGTCCCACAAGAGTCACTGACCTCTATCAGTTCCTTTGCCCGCATTGTCCACACTGGCGGTGAGGTCCCGCAGTAAACACCAGCTGCAATTCACATCACCAAGAGACAGTTACTCGACTAGGCTTGCTAGCGACCCCTGCAGTTGTGTTGTCTCCTCCCTGTTGCCTTAGGGGTGGGGCAGCAGGCTAGCTGAGGAGGTGGGGAACATGGGGGTGCAGAGAGAGGACGCGCCTCTGACCAGGAGCCATCACCCCAGGCTTCAGGGGACTGCRCAGCCCTGATCTTCAGGTGTGCTCGGTGCCCCAGAGCTATTCCCCATTTCCCCTCACTGCTTCAGTGAGCGGTGAGACCAGGCTGCATGGGCTAGGAGAGGTGCCTCTCCATCGGTCCCCCTGCACGGCCCCGCTGGGAATCCGCAGTTCAGGCTCGGAAATACATACGCCTTTCTCTCACAGACTTGCAGACTAAGCAAGCCATTTGGTCCAGGGGCCAGAGCAGCAGCATGGCTGGCAGACTGCCACTCTTACTGGTACTCCAAAAGCAAGTCCCAGTCAAGGACATACTCAGGAAGCACTTGGGCCACAGGAGTTTCCACACATATGGGCCAAAAAGGAAAGCTGGCCAGCTGAAAGCTGGCATCCAGCACAGCCAGGCTGTCGCTCTCAGATGTTTGCTCATGCAAACTCACCAAGAGCCACTGGCAGCAACAAGAAGAYGACTTTCAAGAACCTCTTCTTCTGCAGGGCCATCTTCTGCCTGAAAAAGAGGGAGTCCTGTGGCTGTCAATGAGCCGAGTCTTGAGCAAACCCCTTCACAGGTGGATTTCCATTGTCAGGCCAAAAAGCCACCGTTTTGGAAGCCTGCTGCTGACAGAGAGCTGACTGAGCAGCGCCCAGGAGGAACACGATTTCTGCCCACACCGTTCTACACTGCCGGCAGCTCTTCCCCAAAGGAAGGGCTCCAGGAGCACCTTCCGAAAGGGAATGAAAAATAATCCCAGGAAGTACAGAGGTCGAGCAAATGAAGACTGCTTTTCAGCAGTCTTTCTGCTGTGGACCTTGCTCTCTCTTTGGCTGAGAAAGCAGGCCTGTTCTWACTTGCGATCACACAGCTCTCTGTTGTTTTTCCACACGGCTGGGAAGCGCAGGAGCCTCGTCTGGCTTTCCTCCCAGAGCCCTCCCAGACCTGCACAGTCTCTTGCCAGAGCAGGGGGAAACCCCCCGCAGAGGCTTGGCTCTGCACCTGAGCGTCTGGCTAAACAGCAGTTTGTCCTACCACGGCCAAAGTTTGGGCCTCCGGCAAATGCATGGGAGTGAGACTGCCCAGGGGCTTTGCTCTTGGTTSTCCCTGAGAATGACCACAGCAAAAGCAGCGCCCAAGTGGGAGCGCTGGACAGCTGGCTGGGGAACACCCCCTGCTCTYCCCTTTGCTTGCACTGGCCCTCAGACATCCCCTTTCTCCCCCCGTCCACAGCAGAAACATGTAGTACGTACATGGCAAAGATGCACATGCTCAGCAGATGTCTCCACAGGGAGACAAGGGCACCTGCCGGATGGCAAGCAAGGCTGAAGGCTGTCCCTGGGCAAAGAAACCAGAGAAAAGTTAGGCCTGTCTCTTGAGGTCTCTTCTCTCGGATCCCCAGCCCACATCTTTTGGCTCCCTGCGGGCAGGCGGGCACCGCATCCTATGTACTCCCTCCCTGGGGCAAAGAGCAGGGCAGCCTCCACTTCTCCTGCCACTTGTGACATTTGGCCAGAGCTCTGGCACAGTGCAGCTCTCCGAGTTCACCCCAGAGGACTTGACAGCAAGCAGCAGTGGTGAGCTTACTTGCAACTTCTGCTGCCTTCTCACGGCACTTTGCTGGCCCTTGAGTGGCTGAGCTGGGAGTTGACTGCAAAAAGCCTGTGCCCAGCTCCACCTCCATGCAGAGGCTCCTATGGGAGGAAAAAGACAGATGCCGGTTGCCCACCATCCCCACGCTGATGAGCCAAGGCCCTTGCCAGAAGTCGGCCTTGGGAAGCCTGCCAGGGGATGTCTCAGCTGCAGYGAGAGAGGGCAGCACAGCTGGGCTGCTTCCAGGGGTCCCCCTCTCCTTTCCCCATCCTTTGCTTTAGAGGCCTGCAGTGGAAAAACAGGAAGCAAGCTGGCAGCGGCAGCAGTCCCCTGATTCTAGCCCACCCGGCAGCACAGCCCGATTCTCACCCCGTCCCTCCCTGCTCCCTGGCCCCTGGCACCAACCTGCCCCCCAGCAGGCACCTCTCAGTGGCCATTTGCGGAGGCTGCTGTCCCCCACAGCGGCCCCCCACCTCTTCCCTGGGCACTGGCGGTCTCCCGACCCCTCTCCTCCCCACACAGCTGCCCCCACCTCAGCCAGGCAGGACTGCGCCACGATGTCCAGAGGGGGCCAGCCTCAGGTCCCAGGGGCTTGGCCTCCCCGTGCAGCAAAATCTCCCCGTGCAGCAGGGCTGGGCTCCGACCCCTGCAGCATGAGGCTACCGCCTGCCCAAAAGCCCAGGCTGCACACTGGCTTTTGGCTGGGAGAGCGAGCCATGCTTTGAGCCGAGACCCATCCCCACAGAAGGGGGGCTTCGCAAGCCACGGGGCTCTTCTTCAGAAGCCTCTTGTCAGCTTCCCCATGCTGCTCCGCRCCCCACTGGCCATGTTAGGCCATGTCCCTGCTACCACCCCAACCTGATGCCCTGGGCAGGAACAGCCCATTTCGTACCTACTCGGCTGGCAGAGGCTCAGCCCCACTGCCTCCCCTGCCAGCTGTTGGTCGGCCTTGTTGCCCAAGGAGCCATTTGAGGYCCCTTGGCATCTTCTCTGGGGGGCCTTCCTCCTTGCCATCTCTGGGCAAAGGCAGGCTCCCCGCTCAGCTCTTCCCCCTCAGCCCCAGCAGTGTGGCCTGCCCAGGCAAAAACAGCTCCGGCAGCAGCCCCACACCACCCCCCAGCAGGAACGCGCCTGCCCAGGGCAACAGCCACACAGCAGCTGTGGGCTCCTTGCCTGTGCACCACAGGGCTGTGTGGGAGGCCAGCTCTGACCTCACAGTGGTGGCTCTGATGTCACACTGGGGCTCCCCAGGGCTTAGCAGGGTGGCGAGAACCTGTGGGCTCCCCTGGGGCAACACGGCTGCCGCCTGCCCAGGCACAAATGGACCCCTGACGGAGAGCAGCGAGATCTACAACAGGGACGTTCATGGGGTGAGGAATGGGGTTTCCAAGAGGCCGATCAGACAGGCTCCCCRCACCCATATGTACGGAGCACTATGTGTTATATTTAATTCTAAAAAGTATCTAATTCAGCTACTGCTGGGGTTTCTTAGCAAAAAGAAAGGTACCACTTACTTCACGTGGCATCACAGGAGACAGGCGGCGTCACCCAGGATTGTTTAAAAGCTGTRCTCCAGTTACTGGTGGTTCAGTTTCGTTTATCCTCTCAAAGCCTGTTGCCAAAGTTCCCACCGAGCCTGTACGACACAAGCACCTGAAGCTAAAAATATTCCTAAAATATTACTTACGTYGACGAGAGGATCCCAGCTGATGCCATCTCTCCGGATCACTACTCGCCCACGCATGTGGTACTCCAGCATCCCCCGGGACCAAATACTGCTCACGTTTCCCGAGCACTTTGGGATCATGTCTGCGTATGATCAGTATATTGAAGAGATTGGGTATTTCGCAATGGTATCAAAGCAGTTGAACTCTACCAACTTTGAAAAATTATTGCATCCAGAATTGTTTTCCTACACTGTCCTTGAGAGTAGCRCCTGCTGTTGGAAAAAAAATTATAGTAAAATAGTTCCATCATCCAAAGTTTCTTTACTTGCGCCCCTAACAGCAGCACTTAATTTCTACTGTTTTCCCCCAGTAACTGGAGTTATTTTATGTCGCTAATCTCCTTGCTACATTTTGCAAAGARGACACACTTTTAAAGCTACCCAAATGGGCAAAGCAACCACAGAGCTGGGACACCACTTCGATGCCATCTTCAGTTTGCAGCTGATTCGACTTCTAGGTGACATCTGTCCTGCAGTTCAGGCTGGTGCAGGAGGACGCTGCGGGAATCCTGCAGCCACGGCATCTCTGAACCTTCCAGAAGCTGCACTGCTTCCTCTCCCAGTGCTCTTCGTCCCTCTCCCACCCCAGCTGCAGCATCCACTTAGTTTAAGCAGGGTGATGCGCAAACATGTTTCAGTTTGGTTAATTCAGGGCGAGGGTCTGCCAGGCCCCTCCGCTGGGCTGCAGCACCCTGGGAGGTCAAGGGCACTGGGGCACCCCATGCCCACCCAGAGCAAGAATTAGAGCCGAGGAGGGGCCGCCAGAGCTCTGCCCYCACCGCCAGCTCCCTTTGCCMCCRGGCCTGTAGCTCCACCACCCCGCAGCTTACCGGCCCGGTGCCCCCGTGGTGGCCCTGCTCTACCCGCATGCCACAGGGCATAAAAGGGAAACCCTGGAGGGAGCCGTGACCCCAACATGATTCGAACACGGAGCCTTTTGATCTGGAGTCAGACACGCTACTGCTGCGCCACAAGGTCTCAGGAGCAGCAACCCCAGCCTGCCTGCAAAAGCCTGCATGCCGCCCCACGGACATTTTCTTTCATCAGTAGGGGGAATATTAAGCTCAGCTTTTACAAAGAATGCTCAGCTCACAGGGCTTCCAGTGTGTTGCCACCCTGGAATGCACCACCCACATGGCATAGGAGTCGACATAGATAACTTTTGCTCCGTTTTGTGCTGCTAGAACAACTGCCCTTAATTCTTCCACTTGTGCACTACTTTCACCTTCTTCTATAATTTGTTTGCCAGTGTTAATGTTTAATRCAGCAGCCTTGTATTGCCATTTGCCGTCTATTCTTTTTGCTGAGGCATCAGTAAACCAAATGTCTTCTGTTGGTGTTCCCTCGGTGAGGGGAGGTGCATTTAAAATAGGTGAGGGTTTAAAAGGTTGTTGTAACGCTAATGGGTCTGCATTTAGAGGCATCTGTAGTTTGGAAGCTTTAGTATGTCCTTCAGTTAACTTTATTTCCTCTGCAATTCCTGTCAAATAGGCATACTGTTTTCTAACTGTACGCTTTTGTGCAACTCCTTCTGGGGGAGCAGTCCCSTTTAGAACTGCTTCTAGTAAATTGAATGGACCTCTGGTTTGKACAGGYTGTTCCTGGTGTATTTTCTCAGCTTGTTTCACTGCTCGGACTAAAGACAAAAGTCCCTTTTCCCACTCGGAATATCTCTGTTCTGTCTCTTTAAATGCAGTCGAGCTGAATGTCAAAGGTCTTTTCAGTCCGTCAGAGCAAGTTTGGAACAGGTTTCAATGAGTACCGTGTTCAGCAAAACCCCATTCTGCTATAATAGGGTCGTGGGGGTGTACTGGTCCTAATGATTGATGTGCTTTTAATTCCTGTATTAGAGTTTTGACAGCCTCTTCATGCTCTGAATTCCATTCCCACGACTTCCCCTTTCGTAAAAGTGAGYATAGTGGGCGAGCAATGATAGAAAATCCAGGTATATGTTTTCTCCAATATCCTAAAGTACCCATAAGCTGTTGTAATTCTTTCCTAGATTSGGGCATCTGCAATTGTTCTATTTTACTTAGGGTGTCCAGTGGAATTGTTGCACTACCTGCAATCCACCAAGTGCCTAAAAATTTTACTTCTCTTACTTGGTCCCCGACATTTCTCAGGTGGGATTTCAATTTCTGCTTTATGTAGCGCTTGCCATACTGCTGTTGCTGCTTCCCCTACTTCTTCAGGGAAATCTCCTCCGATTAGAGTATCATCTATATATTGGTACAGTTTCACATTCTGGGGAAGTGAGACTGTTTGTAAAAGTTCAGCAAGCGCAGCATGAGCAATTGTGGGTGAATGTTTATACCCCTGTGGGAGTCTGTTAAAGGTGTATTGTATACCTTCCCAAGTAAAAGCAAATTTCTCTTTATCCTCTTCCTGCAAGGGAACCATAAAGAACATATCTTTTATACCTAGTGCTGCCATCCATGGGTGTGCGGCTCCTTGTAGTGTGGCTGTTAAAGTTGCAATATTAGGTACGGCAGCCATTACCGGAGCCGTGTTGGCATTTAAGCGCCGATAATCAATTGTTAATCACCACCTCCTGTCTGTTTTTCGGACTGGCCAACCTGGTGAATTATATGAGTATGGGAAAGCTGATGGAATAAAATGCCAGTTACCTTGAGCTGATAAACACAGATACAGAGTGAAGGTCAAAGAACAAGGAACAGGATTGCAAAACAGAAAAACAGAAACAAAGGCTTGTGCAAAAAGAAATAACGGCTTAGGCTGCTGCCAATAGTAAAGCG
>JAYKAV010000981.1:0-22336 GCA_035582835.1 Phoebastria nigripes | reverse complement strand
TGTTTTTCCTTGCAATTCACGTACCTTTGCTTCTAGGGTCGAGGTAGGTTTCCCATCCCACTTCCTCATGTCTCCTCCGTGGTCACGCAGGTAAAACCACAGGTTGCCCCGGAGTGTGTACCCTCTATATCTTCTCTCTTGAGCAGAGGGACGCTTACTCCTAATGGCTGAGATACTGGCCCGTGCAGGTGGGGAGTAGGACATATCCTCTTTGAGTTGCTGGAACTCCTAGGATAGTTTCTCAGCTATCATGTCCGGCAGTTTCTCCACAGCTGAGATGCAGGCCTGTAGGGAGGAAGAGAGACTTTCCTCATATTGCCGGAGTTGGCCAGCCAATTCATCCACCATTTGTTCCTCTCCATCTTTCCAGGTCATTATTGCCAATGAGTTTGCAGTCGACGCTGGTGCGCTCCGTACAAACTTCCGCCACATGGGTCGGGTGCACTTTACTTCATCTGGATCTTTCGGTAATTGCTCATTGTTCAGGTCATCATAAATCACCTCCAGCACGCCTAATTCCCTCAGGTACTGGATACCTCTCTCCACGGTGGTCCACTAGCCTGGGTGACACATAACATCYTCCTTGAAGGGATACCTTTCCTTCATGCCTGACAGGAGTCGTCTCCAGAGACTGAGGGCTTGTGCCCCTTTTCCAATTGCTTTGTCAATGCCCCCTTCCCTCAAAAGGGATCCCAGCTGCTTGGCCTCCCTACCCTCCAGTTCCAGGCTACTGGCCCCATTATCCCAGCATTGGAGCATAATGTGCTCGCCTGGACGACGACTGAAATCTTTTCGCAGATCTCGCAGCTCACTCAGGGATAGGGATCGGGTGGTTACCATCTCATTTATGGCTTCTGCCTCTTCCTCCTCCTGTTCTCGTGATGGCCCTGATTCCTCTTCATCCCTTACTAAACAAGCTGACTTTCTTGTGTATTTCTTCTTCTGTATAGGGGCGACTGATACCGGCACAGGTTGGTTCTCTGGTTCAGTCGCAGTGACCATAGCTGGGGTTGGAATAGCTGCAATGTCTGTCGCCAGGGTTTGGGTAGCTGTCGCAGGGTTTGGAGTACCCATGGTGCCTGTCACCGGGGTTTGAGTAGCTGCAGTGACTGTAGCTGGGGCTGGAATAGCTGCAGTGTCTGTCGCCGAGGTTTGAGTAGCTGTAGTGCCTGTCGCAGGGGTTGGAGTACCCACAGTGACTGTCACAGGGGTTTGAGTAGCCACAGTGCCTGTTGCAGGGGTTGGAGTAGCTACAACACCTGTTGCGGGGGTTTGAGTAGCCACAGTGCTTGTTGCGGAGGTTGAAGTAGCCGCAGTGCCTGTCACGGGGGTTTGAGTAGCCACAGTGTCTGTTGCTGGGGTTGATCTCTGGACAGTATTCCTAAATAGTTGTTTAACCCTAAACAAGACCTGAACCACATTCAGGAGACACAGCAATATGATCATGCTTGTTTTAACATCCCAAGGATATTCAACATTCTCAAGAACTGTTGTGGAGGGCTTCATGAAGAGGATAGAAGAAAAAGGCATTTCTGGAGATATAAAAGGGAAGATGAAGTAGTGGGGGAAAGCGTCCCCCTCCCTAAATTGTTTCTCCGTGACRAAAAGGTAACGRGTAGTGTAATTATTAATAGTTTCCAAGAGGTGGTTCCCAAGGTACAGAGATGATGGCAATACTGAGTACAAATACCACATTAGACTCACGACCAATGATTTTATCATATCATAAAACAGKGTTACACACTGCAGCAAAATGATAACCTTGACCCAGTTCYGAGCGGTGATAAACAGCACAACAGGGAACATATACTGCAAGCAAGGTATTACATAACGCAACATTGAGAGCCAGCCCCACAACTTTGAGAGCCAATAAAACAATACTGTGACCAGCAGCTATTAAACCAATGTAATGAATGCTTATAACAAATTTTGCTTTAACATGCTTTGGTCAGATCTGTTGTTATCTCAACCCTTCGAGCCCCACGTTGGGCACCAAAAAAGGACTGTTGTGATTTAACTTGGCAGGCAGCCAAACACCACACAGCCGCTCGCTCACTCCCCCCTCCCCTCTGTGGGATGGGGGAGAGAATAGGAAAAAAAAAGTAAAATTTGCAGATTGAGATAAAGACAGTTTAATAAAACAGAAAAGGAAGGGAAAATAATGATGGTAATAATAATGATAATAATAATAATGATAGAATATACAAAATGAGTGATGCACAATGCAATTGCTCACCACCCGCTGAGCGATACCCAAGCAGTGATCGCTACTTCCTGGACCTTGCCTCCTATTTATATATCGAGCATGACGTCACATGGTATGGAATACCCCATTGGCCAGTTGGGCTAGCTGTCCAGGCTATGCTCCCTCCCAGCTTCTTGTGCACCTGGCAGAGCATGGGAGGCTGAAAAGTCCTTGACTAGCAGACTACTTAGCAACAACTAAAAACATCAGTGTGTTATCAACATTCTTTTCATACTAAATCCAAAACACAGCACTAGGAAGAAAATTAACTCTATCCCAGCTGAAACCAGGACAATATGCTAGATGCACGTACAAAATGTGAAAAGAGCTTTATAGACTTGATCTCACATCATCAGTTACAGGATTATGATGACTTCCTCTCTTCAGTAGGTGTGCAAGTAAAAACACATACCATTTGAATAACAAAGGTACAGCAAGTTACAGATCTAATAATAAAATCCAGAAATCCTAACCCCTAACCCTTAGCAATGCCACTATTTTCTGCGTAGGACAGTTAAAACCAACAACTAAGCTTAGCCAGAGTAAATGTCACTGGAATTGGAGAGTAAAGGTTCCCTGGATGCCAAGAAGAAACAAATGGGAAATACAAGAAATGCCATTCCTAGAAGGGCCAATTATCCTAAGAAAGAAGTCATTAGCTAATCAAAACTGATAAGCATATTTAAGCAATTTTTATATTTTTCACTTACATGACTTCAAAGGGGATAATCATTCTGGTCATCTGTGAAGAAACAGAATGAGTCTGGTCTGTTTTTTCTGCAGGCTGGTTTTTCTCTCTCTGTTACAGTGAATAGTTCTCAAAAGCAGCATTATCAAGTGAAACAAGAATGGGAAAACTTGTTATAAGCCATTTAATTATGCCAGACCTTCTCTCTACCATGATTTTGATAATGTGGCTTTTAAAAAACTGCTGACATCAGTAATGAAAGAGAAAGAACAAAAAAGTGCAAATCCCTTAGAAGTACTTCCTTGGAAATTTGGAGCATTGCAAAATCTATTGCAAGCCAGAAAAGATAAAAGAGCAGTGTGTGTGTGTGTGCACGCGTGTGCGCGTGCACGCACACTTGTGAGAAAATGCCTTGGTTTTCAACCAGTTTCTTCTTCACCTCCCAGAAACCATTATCACTGATGAAAAACAGCCATATAACATACTGTACCCATGATCGCCGCAGGCATTCTGGCCTTTTTTCCCCCCATACTGGTATGCCATGCATTAGTTGATGATTTTCAAAGACTGTGAAAAGTTTATCAGTGATCCAAGGAGATTCCATTCTTTGTTACAGTGGACAGGATGAAACATTACAGGTATATTATTCTGAATGTATATGAAATTAATGTAATCTTCCAGTCTGCATTATATATTTATTATACATTAGTAGTAAATAGCAATAATAAACAGACTTTCAACCCCCAGAATTTGTGCATAGCCAAATCAAAATCGGTTCTCTAAATGCAGTTTATAAACTAAGCATTTCCTTCGTTTATTGGCGCCATTTATTTATTTACTCCATTTTATATTAGCAGTGGTGGTATCCACCACAGAATGAAGTAATAGCTTTCAAACAGTAATAGTCTTTAAAAAGCCCTTGAGACCATATCATTGATTTGTCAACTTTGTCTTTAAATGAAGACGACTCCATAATGTTACAGATAGGCTGGAAACTTGCTCAGGCCTAAAACAGCCCCGGTGGTTTGGGCATTAATGGGTGGCCAGATATTCATCTTTCCGTGGCCCAGATGTTTACCCATTCACTGCAACCTGGAAAAGGTGGAGATAAATGGCAAGGAACAGAGGAAGGGCAGAAGGGTTAGTTAAGCATGTAGTCCAGTGAGTGTTTTATTCACAGATGGCCAGGCAGAACAATAAAAGAATTAAGCTCTGTAACTCCTTCTTCCAGGTTTCCTTTGCAGTAACAGGAAAGGCATTTCAGACAAGTCTCAGACAATGACGTATGAATTGATGCAGTTATAACCATAAGTAGGAGGTGTCCTCCCTACAAGATGATTATGACCTTTCCCACAAACAAAATAACATTAATGGAAAGAGGCCTCCTGGCAAAGGGGAAGGTTGAAGTCAAAATGCAGCAGAATAATTCTTATTTGGTGATCTTGCTTTCACCTATTGTTTCTATAGCACTTATAGCAGGACAAGACAATATGCCTGCTTGGGTTTGTCTATAGAAGTTCCTTGCCTTAGTATCCAAGCAGAGTCCTGCTGTGTAGCCTTATTGCTGCATGTTCCTTATAGCACCTGTCTCTGTTAGGGCCTAACCTTCACTGCATCAAAAAGGCATTTAAGGATTTAAAAATTGGGGGTGAGTGTGGGTTGTACATGCTCCTTCCAATCTTTTCCTAATTTCCTTTGAAATGAATGTATTAATATTAATTTTTGCCATCCTCAGCTCATATCAATTTATGAACCAATTTGCCTTGTATGGATTATTGCTCTTAAGATGTGCAGATTGGCCACTTTTGATAAATCCAGCACACCATCTTGAGGATAGTCATTTTTCATTCTAAATTGTTGCACACAGCTTGCTTGCTTTATTTCTCGTGGTTGAAACGTAATCTTTCTGAACCTCATACTAAACACATTTGTCCCAACGTACTTGACAGGAACTACAAATTGCTGTTGGCCCACTTTTAGTTTGGCAATTACATTACAGCCAATACAGGTAGAATAAATAGCTATTGGAATATGCCTGACATTCATGTGCTGTTGTAGCTTGACAATCTCTTTCATCTTGACAAAAGACCTGAATACCTCTTTTTTATCCGTCTGTGCTAAGTTACGATGACCACAGGTCCTGTCAGTTTTCGTAAGTGGAAAAATGAAGGTAATGATTATGTTTCAATTTTTAGAATGCATTTGACCTCAGTGTCTTAATGTTGTTTTGTGTTCTCCTTAGCGCTCATGCCTTCTGTGGGGAAACTGATATCTTAAAATGAGTCAATACATCATTAAATCATTCTTGCATGCCTGCTTGCCAAAGGCTATTAACACAAGAATGGTATGTTACTGTATTTCCTTCCCAAATCCTGTTTACTTGAGGGAGGAGCTCATTTGCTTTGATTTCTTGGGAAGTCATTGTCACCCTTCCATCTTGACTTTGACTCCCAACATATTTTTAGACTGTGCGCTAAAACCAGGTGAATATTCTTAAGAGATGGCATTTTAGAATTGCCTTTCTTCTGAGTTGTAATTGTCACTCACCATCTCCCAGTCTTATCACTTTATAATTATAGACACATTATCTAATTTATATCAGGCCTATTTCAAAAGTGGGCTAATGAATGGAGTTTCTCAGTCTCAACAGTGTTGCAATTTTCACGCAACACAAGGAAGTTTTCTTCAGACATTTGAAGTCCAGAAGTAACTGTTACAGCAATTAGTGTTGTGATTCTATCAAATATGCAATAGAATTTCCTTTTTCTTTTCTTAATTTCCTGTATTTCATCTCTGAGAACATGAGGACTGTTAGATGGATTAAAGCACATCTCTTAAAGTAACCAATAAAAACTACCTAGGGGAAGAGAGCATGTGCCGAGAAATACTTCTTACAGAATACTCTGTTTCTCACATTTGGCAATTTCAGGACAGCCTGCGATGGAAGTCACATATGGACCGCCATGATTAATGGCCCTTGATGAATCTGTCCTTCATGCCATATGTATTCCCATCTTTTCTGACAGATACATCTTCCAGAGAAACCAGTTGTGATTTTAAAGTAACCAAGTAATGCAGACACTACCACACAACATTGGTAAGATCGTCCAATGACTAATTGTCTCTGTTGTTAAAATGTGCATCTTATTTTTACCTCAAGTTTGCTCAACTTCAGCTTCCAGCTGTTGCTTCTTCCTGTGCTTGCTAGATCAGAAAGCTTTTTGCTGTCTGTAAGCTTCTTCCTAGATAGGTGTCCAGATATAATCATTATGTACTTTTATATATGCTCAGACAGGAGCCAGGTGCTTAGCTATACAGATCAGGCAACTTTTGTTTTGTTTTCTGTTTTGGGTTTTGTTTTTTCTTCCAGGAGACTGAACTTGCAGCAGGTAAAGTACCTTCAGTTAAAAAAAAAAAAAAAAACCAGAAAAAGAAAAGAAATCCCTTGGGAGCTGTGGATTGTAATTTTTCACTGGACCTTCAGCAGGCTTCCTTTCATTTAAGGTGCCTATTTTGGATCTCTTCCCTATGTCCTTAGGAGCATTTACCTCCACTTTTTCTCTATTGTGGGAAAGTATCTGGATTGTCTAAGCCATTTGCTTACCTTTCTCAGGTTCTGACTTGGTGTTTGCTAGGGGTCAGGCTCTTTCAAAAACCTGTAAGGTCTAGCAGGATTTCCCCATGAAATCATAAGTACCATGTGTGTTTTTATGCATGAGTGCCCATTAATGAGTGGGTAAGGGTGAAGGAAAGAAAGGAATGGGGAACAAGTGAAGTTTCTCGTTTTAAAGATTGCTCTAATGTGATGTTGCTTTTATACAAAATATGGACACATGAATCATCTTATGATTCAGACTGAGCTGTAGTGTGGGATACTATCACATATCACTAAAAAGTGGAAATGATTAAGAGTTGCTACAGCTACACAATACACCTGAAAGCTTAAATAATGGCTTCAGATGAAGGATGTTTAGAACAAAAACCCCAGTGTTAAGTAGTTGACTTCAGTAGAAGTAATGCATGAGCTGCAGCAAAAATTTAGTCAGTATGATAAAACGCCAAGATCTGACGCA
The DNA here is from genome assembly GCA_035582835.1 of Phoebastria nigripes. NCBI lineage: Eukaryota > Metazoa > Chordata > Aves > Procellariiformes > Diomedeidae > Phoebastria > Phoebastria nigripes. The sequence goes on along the minus strand of JAYKAV010000981.1, from coordinate 15,330 downwards.
GATCTGAGGTTGGTGAAAACCAGCATATTTATTGGTCTGATACAGCCATGCCAAGTTACCGTAGCTGATGACCTGACTGTAAGTGCATTGGCAGATGCTGGGTTGAAGCTTTAAGCAGCAGTAGTGAGAAATGATTAACAATGTTAGAAATAACCTCCAAAATGAAGGTGTAACACTTTTGAAAACTTTCTGGAGATGGTTTAGACTGGTTGTTTATTTCAGGCTGTTGCAGAGATCTGAGACGGTGAAAGACAGATGCAGTTTCAACCTCTCACAAAGTCTGATTTCAAGTGCTATCAGCTGTGAGAGGAGGAGACACTAACAATGGGAGACTCCAGTTATACTCCCCTCCTCATGTACATCAGGTAAATACAGGTAAGTGTGTTAGGATGTGATGGCAAGGTTAAATTTGTAGACAACGTTAGTGACATTAGTGACTAGTAATTAACATTAGTCGAGTAATCCACAAGAAGAGAAGTTGCTCTTGCCTTAGTCATGAGCGGTACAGAGAACCCAGTTCAGATGTCATTATCCAAAAACCTCTCTGTAAGAGTGACCTAGCTGGCTTAGATTAAACATTTCTGCAGAAACAAAAATCCAAAAAAATCCAATGCAGTAATGCTTAACTTCAAAAAAGGGAACTACATAACCTGAGGACTGTTGTTAATGGAAAATTAAGTAGATGAAAGGACAAAAAGCTTCAGTTATCACATGGGAAGTGTAAAGACATCATGTTAGCAGTTCAGAGCAAACACGTACAAGGTATCAAATCAGTTATATGAAAACTGCTGGCTTTATTAACCAGAAGGTAAGGGGAAATCATTAGCATAAAGACATCCCTCAAAAGAATGGATAAACAAGAAAAACACAAAATAATATAATCTCTAAGCAATTAAGTATAAAACAAAATAAAGCTTTCTAAAATTATTTGGTGAAAACTTGATAAAGGCATAGATATTAACAACAAAACCTTTTTTCAAACAGATCCAAGGAAGATGACTAGGCAGAGTGTGGTAAGACTAATAGATGATCATCATGTAGAAGAAGCATCAATATAAAAGAAGGCCATAGGACAAACACTATATAAATTCTACACATCTGTGCATACTGCAGGTTCCCATGACTGATTTTTTTTCTTTGCACAAGTTGCTCTGAAGGGTGTCTCTCAGATTCAATTGTCAAGAGGTTTAAAATAATTGAGGATGAAGAGTGCAGTCACTGAGCAGTAAAACTGAAAGTCATCTGAGTTGTAAATAACTTCACAATACAAAATTGTGAGCAGAGGATGATGCTGATAATTCTTGCTTTTAAAAGAACAAAATAGGACAACATCAAAAGCCAGTGGGAACATTTTCTGAGGTGGAAGAGAATCTTTGGATTGCCAGAGTCAGCTGAAATTTAAGGGAGCTGGCTGCAGGTACTCAAGCATTTACAGAAAAGGCAGTCAGATCAAGGAATGAGGTCAAGAAAATGGAACCTAAAATCCAGGAGATGTTGACCTTGATAAGAACACTCAAGACCAAAAAGAAACTGAGACAAGGAATCAAGAACCAGAGTTTTTTGATTGAAATCTATGTTTTGGGTCATTGACCAGTACGAAATTTTTTTCACTGGAATTTCAAATTCAGGATTTTCTCTTATTTAGTTCCTCAAAGACATGTCCCAGAAGGAAACAATGTGAGGACCCATGGGCTTGAAGCATTAGAGTTGATCTGTTAAGGTACTGGGGAATGTAGGAGTTGGCACTGCTTTTGGGGCTAGGGCAACTCTTCTGCAGGGTTCCTATCGCAAAACAGAGAGCAGGATTAACACTGCTGATTGAGCAAGCCCAAATACCAAAGAAGCAGACCATGCTGGGAGCCCTCCATCTCTCTGAACACAGAGACTAGATATTTGACAGGATACAAAGCAAGACTTGGTCCACTACATGTTTCTCAGTTCTATAGCTGATTTTTTTCCTAAGAACCATAATATGTTGTATTTATCTCAATGCTTAGCCTCCTGAAAAGGGAGATCTCACACTATCAAGGAGATAGCAGAATCATTAAAAACCAAACAAAAATAAGTCAATTACAGAACAAGACTAAGTCTATTTAGCTAAACATGTCTGAATTGCAAAAACATAATACATGCAAAATAATTCAATTACTTCTTGGCACAATATCCAGCATTCATCTTTAAAGATCAAAACATACACACATCTTATTTAATTGCAAGACAAAATGAGTCAGCCAAATATAAAATTAGTCATGACTGAAAGACTGTCTTAGAACAATTATCTTCATGATAAAAAATTGTGGCATTGTCACAATATAAATTTGTAAATAACATTTACTCATAACATTTATGGAGTGAAAAAGGTAAATGGTGCAAGAGAGCTTTGTTCTTTTGTTTTGCAAAATGAAGAAAAGTTTCTTCCATCTCGCTCCTGCTTCTGAAGAAAATAGAGACCTGAAATAGCAGGCTGAGAGAAAAAAAGCATTTCATTCCATCCTACACAAACACCCTTCTATTTTTTTTTATGAACATCAGCTTGCACTGTATGTCAATAACAAGCTACAACATATCTTCCTGAAATTCTTAATAGAGAATTTTTTATGAAAGAATTCACTTTGATCACAACATGCATCACAAAATAATACCATTAAGATAATGCACTATTCTAAAAACATGCAGGAAAAATTAAGATACATGTGACTTCTTGCTCTCAAGCCACATGCAAAAAAGCTCAACAGTCAACAAGGACTTGCCCATTAACTCAGGAGTCTACATGTTGTCTAACCATCTTTTTTGGGACAAATCCAATTATGAAGTCTTATCAGAAAAGAATGCCAAAATCCCTGATTTGATGACCCTCTTAATCTTCAGGCAATCCATCACCTCTTGTGTTTAAGGGCACTTCTACACAGCAGGTACAGAGTGCTATGCTGTGTCTGTCTATGCTAATCCCAAACCCACATCTAAACAGGAGTGTGATGCAACAAATTCTGAGACAGGATGGGGCCAGAAGCAATAGATAATTTCCTGAATGAACAGAATATTTGATGAATGACTGTACAATCAACAGCTCCTGTGACAACAGCTCTGCTAATGGAGATAGGAGCACCCTGATATTCCCTCTCTAGGAGATAAACTTGTCTTCACAACTCAGCCAGTGGAAGCAACTGTGTAAGGACTCCCATATTTGCTTCAAGCAGAGTCGGGAATATGATCGTGAACAGTCAGTGAAGATGATCTAAACGAACCTGGCTGATTTCTCAGAGATGAGTATGTCATTTGTTCCCCTGGCAGATCTGTGGGGACAGTAATGTACACCTTGCCAGCAATAATAAGTAACTGGAAGAGGTAAAACCTTCAATTAACTTAGCTGTTTAATGCCAGAAAGAGTGCCTTTTCACTGCCTAAGGAAAACTTATATCACTGAAAATGGTGTGAGGAGATAAGCTTATTTGTCTCCTCAGTATTTCCTATTAGCTGTCACCCCTTCATGATGCTGGCTTTCGCTGATCCTCTTCTTCAGGTAGTTTGATGCATTGTGTAGGGAGCCTCATTGCCCATAAGGCTACAGACTGTACTAGGCAGCCAGGCACGTTAAAGTTGATGTACTATCACTACTAAGATCTTGTGTGGATCTACCTATAAATTCTTCAGAAAATAAGCTCTGTGAGTATATTTTTAATGGTTTAAGGTATCTGAAATTCAGTAGTGTATTATGATTAGTTTATTAGAGTTCACTTCTAAATGATAGCTTTGCTCATACAATAGGAACGAAAAGAATCGTTAAAACGTGGAAATTGGAAAAACAAACAAAGAAAAAAGCCATTTTATCTTCTCTAGTGCTTTGTGCAAAGCTGTGCATGTCACGGTGAAGTGTTGTACACACTGGTCTTTTAAAAAATACAGTGCAGAACTTGTTGCCTGTGAAAAAATATGCCACTTCTCTGCAGACCACAATCATCAGTGTCCTCTTCAGGTACGAATCCTTTAATCAGCCATTTGAAACAAGCAAGAATTGAGCTGATTCTTAACAACACAGTTGAAAGTAGCATGGTATAGATTATTCCAGGAGAACTCAGTACTCCTTTAAGTGTCCTTCAGATATTATGATTTGAAAAAGAATATCTAAAAATGAAATTCTGTCAGGATGGAAGTCAGTGGGGAAAACACCACTGATTTTACTGGGGCAAGAATTTCAGTATTCATTTTTGGCAGCTTGATATAAAGAGTTTCTCTGTTCAACAGTATCTCCTTCCTTTGTATATTTTTATATTTGTGAGAATGAAATTCATTCTGCTAACAGAAAGATTTCTAAGGAAGCAGGAGCTAATCTGAAAGAGACACTTTTTAAAAATCAGACTTCTTGACTCTGAATAAAATTTATGAAATATCATTTCCTACATGAAAGCTTGTGATATCTGGAAACTGTTATTTGTGCAGGCAGGCTGAACAATTAAACATGCATCTGTCTGCTTTGAGCTCAGATGTCTCTTTGCACATGTAAATGGTCATAAAATATGGTGTTTCAATGCTTAGATTTAAAAAAAATGTATTCCAACATTTTTGCTCCAGAGCCTGATCTCACTTGTGCTGATACAAATCTCTTCAAGTGCATCTGTTGCACTGGTGTTGAGACCCCAGTTCTGTTCTCCTCAAATTTGATTTCAGAAGGGGCAAGGACTCATAAAATTTTACATGTAAATGCCATTTTGTATTATTGGCTTGTGGACTGCCATGAAATTTTGGCTTTGTTCTATTTTATATGGTGCTACTGTTTGAATTTCAAGCACCTTATTAGGTACAATTGGTGAGACCTTGGGTTTGAGTTGTTGAAACTACAGCATGGTAGTGATGATATGGCTTTATTACATGTTTTCTAAAGGCAAAGGGAATGAAGGGTTTTCTCTGAAGAAAAAAGTTAGACAGCACTGTTGCTATATAGTCTACCTACAATTAACACTTTCTTTGATTCTTAAATCATGGCCTTCACCCACTCTTGCATGTATTTTTTTTTTTTCAACCCCCCTTTGAATACATATAAATCTGAGTTCCAGCCACCATCTAACAGACATGCCCTAGATCGGCTGCATGGGTAGACAAAGATTTCAGTCTTCAGCTACATCAGGTTAACATTAATAACAGAGAGAAACAATGGAGAAGGTGGTGAAGTCTAAGAACATATTCAGGGGCGTAGGACTGCTTGTGCAAGGCTGTGCTAAAGCCTGCACTAACCTTGTCTTTGCTGTTGTTATTACCCTTGCTAGCTAGAGCAAAGGTCCGGTGCGTAGGCCCTCCTGTACTGGCACAAAAACAGTTAAACAACTCACTGCATCCATGACCATGGGCTATCTGGAGACTTCAGCATGGCTGAAGCTGCTGAAGCGGCTTCAGGTTGAGCAGAACACCATACATTCTGGTCCGGCCTTCGCTCACCCCTGCAACTCTTTATTGTATACGTTATTACTAAGGTAGTTCTTACATGGAGAGCGACAAGAGGTGCCATATAGATGGTTCTCAGCTGCTCTTTCCTCTCTGAGCTATGGAGAATGCTGAGCTGCCAAGAATGAATTTCTCTTGCAACCTCAGGGCAGAGCTGTGTATAGGTAGCGTAAGGCCAGCACGAACTCAGCTGGAAAATCAGGCTGTTCTTAGAAGTACTGATTCAAAGAGAACTATTTAATGGCCAGTTTTCCAGTATTACTGTTTGCAAATGTGTCCTTGAATTTTGCTCTTTGTCTAGCATATTGACTGTGGAGCTTCACCACCAAGCAGGTCTAAAGTGTGATACTGAATTTCACTCTAAGATACTTTGATAAATTATCTTATCTGAATAGTCACGTTGGATGAAAAAGACAAAGTGCAATGACATAGTGACTATATGAGAGTATCTATTAACATGTAGACAGAGTATTTATACTTTTTTTTTCCTGCTTAATTTTCAGTGCCTGTTTTGTTGTTTGTTTTTTTAATTCATACAGCTTTAATCTAATCAGTCAGTCTGGGGGGAGACAAGAGGGGAATGAAGCCAGCCATCAAAAACTCACATTGCAGATCTCTTCTAAATAGTTTTATTGATTTGTTTCAACTTTCTGACATATCTAGTTCAAGTGCTAAATTGACATCTGACCATCTGGCACCAATGCTTGTTCAAAGTTGCTGGTTACAGTTCAGATGGAGGCAAGGTTTCTATTGGCATGTTGGCACGACGTTCAGACATGAAGGAGTTTTGCCTCTTTCTCAGTATCATGATTGAGTCACGGCAGAGGGGAATACACATTAGTACTGGCATTTGGATGAGAAGTGGTGGAAAAAAATATTTTTGTAATGTGTTTTGCGAGCAAGTAGAAAAGGAGAAGAAACTCACCATTTACGAACATTATAATGAACTGGAGATGAAAATGTAAAAATATAAAAACCCTGCACAAAAAAATAGTAAGACAGCTTGTAGAGTTTTGTAACAGAAATAAAAGAATGGTATAAATGAACTATGAATGCAAATGTGTGCATGAGAGCACCAGAAGAAACAGCAGAAGGAGGGTTAAGAGAATCGCCTATACTGATAACAAAGGACACAGTTCCCAGGACACTGCTCCCAGGAACCTTTCCCAGATGCAAAATTGAGGCATGTATTTTGTCTGCCAATATCTGAAGGCCTGTGCACTGATAAGACCACAGCACAGATGACTTGTCAACTGGATGACTGCAGCCAGGTTGCAGCAAATCACATATGCTGTCTTATTAGTCCACCAGGAAAACAGACACAGATTTCAAACAGGCAAGGAAGAACAGACAAGAGACGTGACTTTGCTTGCAATTTATAGAGACTGAAGTAAGCAAGATTCTGAAACAAAGGACTGTCCCATAAGAGCTCCTAAAGAGTGTAAAAGATCTGTCCCCAAAGTATTTCACCATTGCCAGTTAAAAGAACATCAGAGATGTAACAAGGACTCACTAACTCATGTCCTCTATGCAGGTGTTCCTGACCAGACCACTTGGGCACACATCCTGATATTTGTGGGTATGTGGATGTGAGACTGTGAGTGAATGAAATCTGAGACCGAATGCATGCAAGTTGGTAAAATCAACTTAATTAGAGACCCTATAAATAAATATTGCCTTCCCCTGCACAAGATTTCACATCTACCTTTGTTACACTACTTTCTTACATACAGCATGGACTCACTGCTTCTTGCAACTTCAGAATACTGTCTACTTTACCATTCCTATCTGAAGGACAAAACCAGAAAGGATTAAGTTAAAATTTTTCTATATTCTCCCGCTAGAGAAAATACATCACCACTCCCTTGGTGTTTGAAGGCTGCACACAGAACATGCAAGCACAACTCCATGGCCCCTCACAATGGCTCTGTGACAACCCTCAAAACATTGAGCTGTTTTCCTGAACTAGAATGTTAACTTCAGCATCATCATAATATTGGCTTTTGGGTTTGTTTGGGGTTTTTTATTGACTTTTTGTACAGGCTAAAAAGACTCCCCTTCAGGGGAATTAAACAACAAATACATGATAACCATTTAGATGTTTTACTGGACTCTGTGCCAAGTCTCTTAAAATGAAAGCCTGCCTGATCCCCTTGTACACTGTGTGATCAAATATAGCCTGATGTCATGACAACTCGCTTGGCCTTGTGTGACTTAGTTTCCAGAACAGCTGGAGCATAAACCCATGAGAAATGCCCACAGATTTATGCAAACAGAAATGGTGAAGTCACCTGTGCACGGTTTCTGCATGCTGAAGAACTGTATGACTGAGTTAAATTAACCACAACACTCTATAACTAGGTGCTGTGCCCAACCGTACAGGTAGATATTTTGGTAAAAATGCTGGCTCTGAGATAGAGGAATAGATACAGTTTAAGTTAAAGACAATTGCTTTTGCATTCACCAGAACAAGAGATAATGGTCCCAGTTATGCTTCCAGCTCCTGCTTTGCAGATCTATTAGCTTCAGTGGGAACAAATGAACTACATTTGCCTGACTGCTTCTAACATCAGAAGTGTATGTCAAAAACAAGATTCTCTGCTATTAAACTTCATGGATCCAACTCAACCCACACCAATCTGAACTGGTTAGTGAAGTGAGATTAGATGTGAGCTGCAGTTGGGAACAGGGGGATCTTCATTGGTTTAGGCTCTCAAAGGCTATGGTCTTACTCACTGTTTATATTAAATAGGAGCAATAGTGTAAATATAGGGATGATATATGCACATTCTCTCCCTTGACCAGGGGCTTTCCTGTCTTATGTCAAAATATGGATGTCTTCCAGCAGTGGAAGACATCTCATCTGACCAGATGTTCATATGTTCCATAGTCATATGGCTGTCATTGACACATCTGTATCACAGGGAAGGACAACTGCATGAGGTGCATGTCAACTAGTGGGCATCTGTCCATGTGATGTGACGCATACAAGCATCCAGCTACCCGGCTGAGGTGGATGTCATGTTGCTTGCAGGAGAGGTGATCATCTGACAGGACAGAGCAGTGTGTGTTTTTGAGCACCTCCATAAGCTGTCTGTGATCCATCCTGTGCTTATTGAAGCTGAAGTTTTATCTATGATTTTTACCTGGTGAAGGAACAAAACACTTGTCATGAATTACATCCCACCTAATGTTGCAAAACAGACTATATACTTGATAGACCCACTGAATTGCACTAGTTATGAGGGCAAATAAAGTAGCAAGTCAGATGTCTTTTTCTTGAATTAGCCTTTCTAGTAAAATATTTAGTTTTATTATTGCACTAGTTAACAGGTAAAGGCTGAAACTTATCTCAGTTACTTTGATGACAAGTGACTCCTCAGTTTCCATAATAAAAATGCTCACTAGAAGCCAACTTTGCCTGGACCAGCTGTACCAAAAAAGCATTTTTACACTGTCAGAAATTATACTTCTGACTTTAATTCTTATAACGTATAGGTCAGTGAATAAGGTCACATCTCTTGAGCCATAAACCAGTGGAGATCCAAAAAGACACTTTTTTTCCCAATTAAACATCTCATCTGACTGCACTAACTTCAGAAGAGATATGCCAGGGACCACCAATTACAGTGAACATAGGTACTCCAAGAAGAAGTATTAGTCAAAATAAGTAATGAGGTACTCAGTAGTTGAGAGGCACATTTTCCAGTGATCTACAAGGACCAATTCAAGGCTTAGTAGCACGAGACGCAGCACCTCCTTAGAGAGAAGCCTCCTTTGTCAGATGCAGCCTGTGTCTGGTCATACGCGGCTCACATGAAAGAGAACTGAGAGAATGAGCTCTGGAACAGACAAATAGTTTTGCAGAGCTGTACCCAGACATAGGTACAATTCACTCACAGGTGCAGTTGTTAATTACCAGTTTTCTTGCATCTGTTTTTGCTTTTTTCATTTTTGGTCAGCTCTGAGTATTTATTTATATTCTGAGATTCCCTAACTTTTTCCCTCTCTTTGCACTTTCACCTTCATTTTATCTTTTTGTCTTTGATTATTTTAAACATTTGTTTCCATCATGCAATTGCTTAAGATTTCAAGTTTCATTTGATGGCAGTATGTTCCATCTTCTATACTTCGATTTCCAGTTACTTCCCTGTGGCAAGAACTTTACAGCATTCTCAGATAGGAACTTATTTTTGGATTAAGCAGCAAACAAACCTTCAGAGATCTCTTTTTCTCTTTCAGTTCAGTTTTCATTATATTATGAGATGACAAATTGTAAGTTCACCTCCCTTATTTAGATATAACCTGATCTGTCCAAGTCTGTATCCTCAGTTTTTACTTCCTAGGTTTTGCCTTTTGGGCCTGCATTGTCCACAGCATACAGATTTTCTTTTTCTTTGTTTTAGGAATTGATGTCTGTCACCTGGAGTGAACAATCAGCCATAAAATGCTGGGGGAAGTTTGCCACTTTGGCACCGCTCCTTTCCAAACACAAAGCAGGCTGGTCTTGCTGAGTGAAGGCACAATTAATTCCCCTCTCTTTGATTTTAGCTTGTAAAGGGCAGCATCTGCTGAAATTACAAGCCAGCATACACATCGCCATTGTTTTCCACAGTCAGGGACAGCCTCTGGCTCTGTAGCATGTTAACTATCCAAAAGTCTGCCCCAAATAATTTTTGCCTCACCACAGCTATTTTTTGGTGTGTGATTGATAGAGTGTTTCAGAACACTCTTTATATCACATCCTTCTTTCCACTTGTCAAGAGTCACTGGATTGCATCTGACAAAGGAGATTTCCTCCCACAGATGCAGCATTTGGCATCATCAAGCCTTGAACTGGTTCTTGCAACTCCATGGAAAATATACATCTCAGCTCTTTACAACCCTGTTATGTATTTTGGGTAATTGCTCCTCCCAGAGCCATCAGTGATAATCCACTGTTCCCACAGCAACACAGCAATCTTCAGCCTGACCTAGAGGCCATGCTTATTAGCAGATAGAGCTTACTTGTAGGAATGCATCCAGTTTATCACTGTAGAAGGTCACCCTTTCTACAACAATATTGGTAACTAAGTTACAGAAAGTTAAAAGATAATTAAATCTGGTTTTAGTTGCTACCCAAAATTTTAAGTCCACTTTCATGTCTTCATTAGCATTTCTCTCCCATGCATCCATCAGCCATGAGGCTGAGGATGAGACTGTGTTCTCCCTAACGGCAGAATCACTCTGGTTATGGATGGAATTGAAGGAGTAGCAGAAATGAATGCAGACTAACTGTAGAGACTTGCCATTTCACTCTCCTTTGTATAGTAACATCAATGAAAACGTGAGTTTTGTTTTATCTGGTTTGTCTTGGACAGTGACATTTGTAAATGCGGAGTCTTTCAACTTTGATTTGCTTCTTTTTATAGAAAGCCAACTTTATTCAGTGCAAACACTGGAGGGAGGTTTTTCCATTCTCCCAGGGGCTGAATCTCATCATTTCTCTTGTGCTTGTTACTGCCCTTTCTAAGACAAACCATTTTTTCACCCAGTCCTTTTACACGTCATCTAGCTCAGCACACAGTAACTGCATGTCCTAGTATCACAACAAAAAATCAGCTTGTTCTGGAGTTTATGGAATTAAAAATGGTACTTAAATGTACTAAGTGATGAAACTTGAAATGGGAGGTCTTGACTGAATAGCAACTGCACCAGTGCATTGTAAATGTTAGAGAATCTTATCACAGATATTGAGAGCTGCTCTGTCTTTTCTTGCTGTTCTCATTGAGCAATGAATACCGAGTGTCCTAACTGAGCTATTTTGTTTTCTAATTTACTTGGCTGTGCTGACTCCTTAACCATGTCAGAGAAAAGTACCAGCTGAAGGATTGAACCATTCTTTTCCAACAACAACTGAGGTTAAAAGCTATTCATTTCAAGGTGTTCTACTTATAAAACTCAACAACGATAATCATGCTCTGGAAACATTCATAGAGGCATAATGTAAGTCTTAAGAGGTATTTTATGTCTCCATTTGCCATCTTGGAGAATGTAAATATCTTACTTTGAATATGTTAACGCATATTAACATATGTTAAGCTTGTTGTGAGAGAATAATTTATTTTAGCTCTGCTTTCTCTTAATCATCAGTTCAAAGGTTCTTTCAGACTGACCTTTTCAAATGTCAGTGCCCAAAGCAAAATGTAAGGGGTGTCTTAATGCATCACTGGACTTAATATGCACAAAAATCCTGACCCAAAGTCCTTTGGAACCCATTAGAAGGTTCCCATTGACTTAATAGCTTTACGTCAGGTCAATAGTTACTAGAGCTGAGGCTAACTCAGGATCTTATGTCTAAGCATGGACCATCTTTTAAGAATAACAGGTCCAGAGGTGGTGCTAAGCTAGGAGCTCAGTCTCATCTTGAATATTTGCATTCTGTGAGAGAATAATAATTTATTGTTTGCATTTTTTTATACAGAGAAGGGATGCATGGATCTAGAGGCAGGGTTGAGGTGAAGGTTCTAGTCAGGATCTGAGATTGCACAGAATAGCAAAAAGTCATCAAAGAAAGAGCTTGCAGGAAGGAACAGCACTCAGATTTCTGGTGTTATTCCCTTTTTTCCCACACCTCACAGACAGGGTTTTCTGGCTTTTCATAGTCTTGAGTGAGTCTCTCATTGCAAAGAAAAATGCTGCATTTTCACAGACTAAAGCTAGCCTTCTTTCTAATTATTCCCAGAAAGAAAAAATGCCTAGAAGAAAATTACATACAAGGAATTGCAAAGATAAAATGGGGTGATTGAATCTTTCCCTTATTATACCATTTCTGAGACTAAAGACAGTGAAAATAAAGTGCTCAGCACTCAAAATTCTGTCTGCTTTTGCTTTGAACAGTTCTGCTGATCCTGTGTGTTGAAGCAGAGATGTGCAATTTGGCAACGGGTTGCTTCTATATCAGATATGTGTTTTTCATAAAAATGGAAAATCTGGCTGTGTCTTAGACCTACTGAATGGCTCAAGATGATGGCAATTCAAGCAATAAGGCCCTTCAGATAATTGATATGTACAATTCCAAGTACAATAAGTGAACAACAAGTTTGTGCTGCATCCAAATTTGCAAGTACAATCAGATTATGAAAGTAAATGCTATTGAGCGATGGGGCTCTGCACAGCTGCAGAGACTGCATGGGTGACTGACTCTGAGATCCAAGCAATGCTGCACAGCATAAAGTGAATATGGCACTGGAAATAAAATTCTGGTGACCACCTTGTCAGAAACCTCAAAAATTTTCAGACAGCATAGTTCTATAAGCAAAGATGGTAATGAAAGGATGGTGCAAGTGAAATAAAGATCACATTCAGTTGTGCAAGTGATCATTAGAGCCTCTGTAGGGGGTCATTGTACTAAGTATTATTTTGTTTTGTGGAGATTTTCATATAATTCACCCATTTGATACAGGCAAACTTCTGGAAAAACAAAAGGCAACTTACTGTTCCTAAGGAGTAATTTTTTGTCTGCTTTGGGAAGTTTTGCCTGCTTTGTGAATCTAAACAATCACTGGGGTTTTTTTTGTGTGAAATATTAACTTCAGCCCAGATTTCTTTAAAAAATTCAGGATGCTCAAAATAAAGAATAACTTTCCCAAATGGTTCATGTACCTCAGCAAACCTTAAGGCCAACCTGTCCTCATCACAAGATTGCAATGCAATATCTCTTTGATCTGGCTTGCATTACAGAAGTGTTTTGCTGTGGGTTTTTTCCCCACAGTTCTATTTCTAGCCCATTTTAAATGTCAACACAATAGAATTTTTTTAAAAATTGGTTTTGGTTAGACATAAAACAGCACTTGCTCTGTAGTTGTTCACATTTTTCAAAATGCTTTGACATTCACAGCTCTGTGTAGCTTAGGGTGCCTGAACTTGTTTGGTATCCAGAGGCAAGTCAGTGGCATCAGCACAGAATCCAGGTTGGCTACATTGATGTAAAAATCTGGCTCAGCTATACTGCACCATGCTACTGACATAGGCTAAGATACTGCCTGTGCTGGTTTTGGCTGGGATAGAGTTAATTTTCTTCATAGTAGCTAGTATGGGACTATGTTTTGGATTTGTGCTGGAAACAGTGTTGATAATACAGGGATGTTTTCGATATTGCTGAGCAGTGCTTACACAGAGTCAAGGCCTTTTCTGCTTCTCACACCACCCCACCAGCGAGGAGGCTGGCGGTGCACAAGAAGTTGGGAGGGGACACAGCCGGGACAGCTGACCCCAACTGACCAAAGGGATATTCCACACCATATGACGTCACGCTCAGCATATAAAGCTGGGGGAAGAAGAAGGAAGCGGGGGATGTTCGGAGTGATGGCGTTTGTCTTCCCAAGTAACCGTTATGCGTGATGGAGCCCTGCTTTCCTGGAGATGGCTGAACACCTGCCTGCCAATGGGAAGCAGTGAATGAATTCCTTGTTTTGCTTTGCTTGCGTGTGCGGCTTTTGCTTTACCTATCAAACTGTCTGTATCTCAACCCACGAGTTTTCTCACTTTTACCCTTCCGATTCTCTCCCCCATCCCACCAAGGGGGGAGTGAGCAAATGGCTGTGTGGGGCTTAGTTTCCAGCTGGGGTTAAACCACAACACTGCCAAAGGATTCGAAACAGGTTTTTGTTTAGTGCTTAGTTTGACCATAAACAGGATCCAGGAAGAAAGGGAGACGTATGACACAATAACAAGTACCTTTATTATTTTCACCTCAACAAGCATTTGTTTGCAGACCAGCAATGGGCTGAAGTGGGGGCTATTTAAAAACAGAGTGCATGGCCAAGGTAGATCTGCCTGGCTGTGAGGAGAGGAGAGGGGATAGAAATGCTATCTTGTCTCCTGCCTTGATGCCCAGCTTGAGCATGTTGGTTCCCTTTTGCAGAAACCTGTGGAAAACAGCATGGTACAGGTGAAGAAGGACAACATGCCATCGTGCTGTCGAGCCTTGTGGAGTGATTGAGGGAAAGCCCTTTGAGTTTTGTGCTTTGGGAATAGATACTCATTGTCCCTTTTATGTAGGCTGTGAGGTTCAGGCAGAGACAATTTGCAGAGAAGTTCTGAAAGCCTAAGAGGTCTGGATCCAGCCCCCACTGATTTGTTTTCAAAACACTGTCATACAATACCAAGAGTCCAATAGGATCCTTGGTACAGGGCAGTGAGATGGGGTCACAGTTTGGACTAGTCAGAGGTGGGAAGGAATGGTAGAAGAGCTTTGCCTGCTGGGTTGTCACGTCCCTCCTGTGCGGGAGAGGTGACTCAGATTCGCAAATTCCCTCGGTATGGATTAAGGTGAAACAACACTCAAGGTCTGTACATAAGCAAAGACTTCTACTCTTTAGCTAGGCTCATTGGTAAATAATTGGATAACAGAAAAGCTTGTTGCTCGCCACTGTTGTGGGAGTTTATGAAATAATCGGGTAGCAGAAAAGCCTGTTGCTCACCACTGCTGTGGGAGTTTATGCCTTGCGTTACTTACTAGGAAAAGGTAAAAGAATAAAAGAAAGAGAGAAGGAGAGCGCAAGAGAAAGAAAGAGAAAGAGAAAGAGATCACCGGTCCAGGTTCCAGCGCTGGTCCAGCCAACGGGGGTCTCTGGTCTGCAGGAGCACTCCTTCAAAAGTTCCCACAAGTTCCCGAAAAGAGTCCAAACTTGAAAAATCAGAAGTCGAAAGTCCCAAGTCCCCCGTATAGCACTTTGTCCTGGTTCTGGCTGGGACAGAGTTAACTTTCTTCCCAGTAGCTGGGGGGGGGTGCTGTGTTTTGGGTTTGGTATAATAGGAGCGTTGATGGCCCATTGATGTTTTGGGTGTTGCTGGGTGGTGCTTGCACCGGGCACTTTTCGGCCTCCCATGCCCTGCCAGGTGCATGGGAAG
>JAYKAV010000980.1:2106-22511 GCA_035582835.1 Phoebastria nigripes | reverse complement strand
TTATTTGGTATCTGGGTGTTGTACTGAAGCCGTTACTGTACTTGGAGACAATTAGCAATTATACCTCTTCCTCTGAGGAGCTTTTTATGGAGGAAATACAGAATGGCCCTACCTGGAGCCTCTGGCAGAAAGCACCAGGGGAGACTCGAGGTCGACCCCTRGGGTTTTGGAGTYGGRGATACAGAGGATCCGAGGCCCGCTATACTCCAACTGAGAAAGAGATATTGGCAGCATATGAAGGGGTTCAAGCTGCTTCAGAAGTGGTTGGTACTGAAGCACTCCTCCTCCTGGCACCTCGACTGCCGGTGCTGGGCTGGATGTTCAAAGGGAGGGTCCCCTCTACACATCATGCAACTGATGCTACGTGGAGTAAGTGGGTCGCGCTGATCGCACGACGGGCCCGAATAGGAAACCCCAGTCGCCCAGGAATCTTGGAAGTGATCACGAACTGGCCAGAAGGCAAAGAGTTTGGAATGTCCCCAGAGGAGGAGGTGACGCGTGCTGAGGAGGCCCCACTGTATAATAAACTACCAGAAAACGAGAAGCAATATGCCCTGTTCACTGATGGGTCCTGTCGTCTTGTGGGAAAGCATCAGAGGTGGAAGGCTGCTGTGTGGAGTCCTATACGACAAGTTGCAGAAACTGCCGAAGGAGAAGGTGAATCGAGTCAGTTTGCAGAGGTGAAAGCCATCCAGCTGGCCTTGGATATTGCCGAACGAGAAAAATGGCCAGTACTTTATCTCTACACTGACTCATGGATGGTGGCAAATGCCCTGTGGGGGTGGTTGCAGCAATGGAAGCAGAACAACTGGCAGCGCAGAGGCAAACCCATCTGGGCTGCCGCATTGTGGCAAGATATCGCTGGCCGGGTAGAGAACCTGGTTGCAAAAGTGCATCACGTAGATGCYCACGTACCCAAGAGTCGGGCCACTGAAGAGCATCAAAACAACCAGCAGGTGGATCAGGCTGCTAAGATCAAAGTGGCTCAGGTGGATCTGGACTGGCAACATAAGGGTGAATTATTTATAGCTCGGTGGGCCCGTAACACTTCAGGCCATCAAGGAAGAGATGCAACATATAGGTGGGCTCGAGATCGAGGGGTGGACTTGACCATGGACACTGTTGCACAGGTTATCCATGAATGTGAAACATGCGCTGCCATCAAGCAAGCCAAGCGAGTACAGCCTCTTTGGTATGGAGGACGATGGCTGAAATATAAATATGGGGAGGCCTGACAGATTGATTATATCACACTCCCACAAACCCGCCAAGACAAGCGCTATGTGCTCACCATGGTGGAGGCAACCACCGGATGGCTGGAAACACATCCCGTGCCCCATGCCACTGCCCGGAACACTATCCTGGGCCTTGAAAAGCAAGTGCTATGGCGACATGGCACCCCAGGAAGAATTGAGTCAGACAACGGGACCCATTTCCGCAACACCCTCATAGACACCTGGGCCAAGGAGCATGGCACTGAGTGGGTATATCACATCCCCTATCATGCACCAGCCTCCGGGAAAATCGAATGATACAATGGACTACTAAAAACTACRCTGARAGCAATGGGTGGTGGGRCATTCAAGCATTGGGATRCACATTTAGCAAAAGCCACCTGGTTAGTCAACACTAGGGGATCTGTCACCCRAGCTGGCCCTGCCCAGTCAAAACCCTTACGTACTGTAGATGGGGMTAARGTYCCTGTARTGCACATTAAAAATATGCTGGGGAAGGCAGTCTGGGTTAGTCCTGCCTCAGGCAAGGGAAAACCCATTCGTGAGATTGCTTTTGCTCAAGGACCTGGGTGCACTTGGTGGGTAATGCAAAAGGATTCGGAAGTCCGATGTGTACCTCAAGTTCATAGCCAATGAACTGAATTGTATGATGTTAATTGCTATATAATGCTGTATGTCATATCAAAGGTGTTGCAGTAAGAATCACCCAGATTAATGAAGGAGGAACTCTGATGAAACCGAGCAAAGTACAACGATGAGAAAACCAGACGAGCGCAGCGATAAATGGAACCAGAATTGGCTTCAGGATGCAACAATCCAACACCACACACCATCTCTCCTGCCCTGAAAGACTGCTATGACAGATGGAGCCCAAAAGTCATGGACTAAATGAACTCAATGGACATTTTAGAGGGATGGCCCATAGACTAAGGGAATGACATCTGTGTATATATCGAAGGGCAGGGGAAAAAAAAAAATGGTGATGATGAATTGGAATGTATTGGAAAATGTGAGACCTGGGCATGACGTAGATGGTATAGAATAAGGGGTGGATATTGTCCTGGTTCCAGCTGGGACAGAGTTAACTTTCTTCCCAGTAGCTGGGGTGTGTGTGCTGTGTTTTGGGTTTGGTATAATAGGAGCATTGATGKCCCATTGATGTTTTGGGTGCTGCTGGGTGGTGCTTGCACCGGGCACTTTTCRGCCTCCCATGCCCTGCCAGGTGCATGGGAAGCTGGTGGGGGAGCATAGCCAGGGCGGTTGACCCAGCTSGCCAATGGGGTATTCCATACCATGCAACGTCATGCTCAGTATAAAAACTAAGCATGTGGGGGGACTCTGGGTCCCGGGACGGGCACTCGCATATTGGGCACGCGTCGGTTCGGTGGGTGGTGAGCAATTGCATTGTGCATCGCCTGCTTTGTATATTCTGTTGTTGTTGTTATCACTGTTATTATTACTATTCTACTTTGTTTTATTTCAATTATTAAACTGTTTCTATCTCAACCCGTGAGTTTTCCTACTCGTGCCCTCGGGATTCTCTCTCCCATCCCACTGGAGCCGGGGGGGTGAGCAAGCGGCTGCGTGGTGTTTAGGTGCTGGCCAGGGTTAAACCACGACAGTTGGTTTAGCATCCTTTCTGCTGCTGAGTATCAAATTTTTTTGAGAATGTTGCAGCCAGCTCCAAGAACTGTGCTGCTGACTGAAACCAAAGGAATAGTCACAAAATGTACGCTTACCACAGTGCTGATCAAAAGCACCTCTGCTGTTCGATTTGGAAGAAAATTCACAAGGTACTTCTCAGGCAGTATGCTCTACTTCCGTGGCAACCAAAAGAGATGTCCTAATATTTTTTTTATTTTTAATTTAATCAATTAGAGAAAAGGGGTCAGGAACCCTTGCAGAAGTAAAATACCACCCATTATGCAAAGATAAAACACATGTTCTAGGCAATAAGCCTTCTGTGTATTTGTGGTGGAGAAGGATGTTTGCCACACAGGGGTTTATACGCTGTTAGGATAGAATAAATATATTTACGCATATGTGTGTATATGCATGTATTTATATGCACATGTACACACCTCTGTGTGTGCATGTTCATCTAGAACAGGATAGCTTGCCGTTCCTGGTGTTCAGCATAAGATTTTCCATAGGCCCTTCCTTCCTCTTTCAGCTGTCTGTCCTAAACTCGCAGCAATGCAGTGGGAATGTAGCGTATAGTGAAGTTCTGGCCCTGCTGACTTCCCAAGGGAGAAGATTTGGGAGGCAATGCGATATTTAGGGAGTGAATGATGCCGGGCTTTTTAATGCTCTTCAGTGTGGGTTTTCTTTGTATTTGTTTGGGTTTGTTCTAATGTTGCACCGTGGGTGTTGGGTGGGGTTTTTTTGGTGTGTGTGTTGGTTTGGTTTTTTTTTTTGGGGGGGGGGGGGGGAGGGGGGAGCGCAAAAGCATAATATACTTGTAGAACCACTGCAGTGTTCTGGTATGAGTGCCATAATCATCTTCCAGTTTCTCCCCAAAATCTCAAGCCATTTTTCATGTGAGATATTTTCACTGTGGATTCCCAGACAGCCAAGCAACATATGGGCTATTTATTATTTCAAATAAACAGTCTCATTACTGTTAGCAAAATGCAGCTTTAGTGGCTGTTGTACATAGTTTATCTTGATTGTGGTAAAGCATCTAAATGCTAGGTTTTTTAAAATGTTTTGGTGCCAATGACTTTTTTGCTTAGGGTTCATGTACAATCTTAGAATTAAAGAGAACAGTCAGCATCCGTTGAAAGTTACAGCTGTACCAAAATGTTTTATTGATTTGTTGTTCAATCACAGGAAATCTGAAAATTGTGGGATATAGTAGTAGCTTGTCTAGACTACTTCTTCAGTTAAAATTAGAGAATGTATTTACGGTAGCTACTTACTAATGGTGAGTTGAATGCTTTCTAGATGTTTTGCATAATTTAGTGCATTAAACAAAATGCTTGATGAAAATCAAGCTCCATAATTTTACATTTTCAGTAGAAGCTTCTTGCTGTCATCCTGGAAAGACAAAGAAACTAACCTACATCTAACTATTTCTCCTGTAAAACTACTTGCTTTTTTATAAGGTGATGAGGAAGGGTCTTTGCATAATACAAGCATAGTGCACTCAAGTTGCCCTTTTTTTTTTTTTCTCTTTTCCCCCTTGAGGTTGTTTTTTTTTTTTTCCTATGGGGAAAAGAAATTTCTTGAGAAGCAAGAAAGCTATTGAAATTTCAGAACCTGTATTCTTACAAAGGTGAATTTTGCATTCTTTTGAATAGGTAAATATGCTGTTTAATATAAAGATCATTAGCAGCAAGGATTGGCAATTTAATTGACCGAAAAAACCTACCTCATTATTTTGTTCATATATATGACCCTGGATAAAAATAACCTCAAAGTTGCAAGATATGATTGAACTGTCACAGATAGTCTCTGTTTCTACAAGACAGTGAATGTCATATACAAAGCTATGTGACGTTTCTTGTAGCAAACCTGGCACTGGAAGGGGAATTAGGTTCCTGCTGAGTGGCTATGTGGTTATTGGCTTATTGTCTAAGATCTCTTATTAAAATGTTTCCTGCCTCATAAAGAATATTTGTAAAATGATGTTATGATAATCACCATCTTGACTGATACATCAGGTGCTGAAGTGCAGATGTGGAATACTAACAGCATGTCTCTCCTCAGCTTGAGCTAAAGAGTCAGGTGCTGTAGCCAGGATATGTAATAGCTCCACATCTTCTAAAAGCAGGTAAAACACACAGTGAGCCAGTGGATTGTGTTTTCATGTGTGTAGCAGAAATGGGATAGAAATGAAGTCCCCAGTAGATTTCTCACCTAATCATGGATGTCATCTTTCTAATCTGTCTCTGAGGCTGTTTCTTTCTTGTTCAGGAAATGCAGGAAAATGCTTTCTATTTTGAGGTTCTATTAAAAATTTCTCAAAAGACTGAGAGGAGAGGAGGGTAAAAAAAAAAAAAAGCTTCTTTAAAATCAAATGCTTTTCAACCCTTTGGAACTGGATGTTTTGTAAATGTCCACATCCTATTAACCTGTCTTTGCATCTTCCAGCAGTGGCGGTTCTATAACTTCCAATCATTCTCAACTGTAGTTTACTGAATATTTGGAGGATTAACACTCAGATTCTGAATTGTACCTTATTCTTCCCTTGATAGATCACTTAACTGGGGAGTAAGGGAGTGTGTAGGGGATAACTGCCAAACTTATAAAAACTGGAAGGGAACAGCTGCTTAATACATGTGTTAATCAGTTGTATTACTGTCCATAGTAAATGAAGACTCTAACTTGATTAGCCTGAATAAGCATGCCCTGTTATTTCTGGAAGAAAGTTTTTGATATTGAGAATACTATGAGCAAGAAGACCCCTGTGTCTGAGGCAAAATTTTTGACTTTGGGCAAAATTGATGCATGGAGTCCAGAAAATGATTATATGTTAAACCTGTGCCCTTAAACTTAGGACATGAGTTCTATATGTAAACACTTAGGGATTTGTTTTTTCACACAACTGAGTAACTATACCATCTCTTAAATTAACTGGAGGATACAGATGGTTGACCCCTTAGGCCATTTTAATTTTAGACACCTAAATTTAGACTTTGGACTCTCRTTTAGAGCATTGGGTTTGAAAGATTTGGACTGGAACCCAAGAGCTTCACCCTGTCCCTACTTACATTACTGTTACCTCTCTGAGCCTCTCCGTCCCACTGAAATTGATAGCACTTCTCTCTATCTTGAGATGTTCTCGAATTGCTTTATTTTCACTCATTTTGCTTCAGAAAGTATGTATGTTGCAGTTCCTGTTATTTAAAAGCAAAATCTGAATCAGATATGGAATGCAGAGAGTTTCCTCTGTTATAATCAGAAATTTTCAACTGGCTGCTGTAGGTGAAGCTTACTGTGGGTCTCTTTATTTAGCTGTGCCAAAATTTTCAATCATAAAATGGATTAATAGATAAAGCTTGTCGGGGAAGTGGGAAAGGGAAAACATAAATGGGACATTTTGAGTATAACTGAAAATCCATTGGAATTCTTCCTTTTAGTTCAGGCAAACTAAAACAATTTATTTGCTTTGATTATTTTAATTTAAAAAGTTACTCTCCCAAGTGAAATGTTCTTTTTTGGAACTTTTTTATGAAATCTAAGTCATGACTAACAGATTTATTGTGTGATGACCACTACCCACTCTTGGAAGGAAATTGGTCAAAGTGCTGCAACTGGGTCTGAGGGGACACTGCATAAGAGCTGTTAAAGTCTTCAAAAATCAACCAAGCTGTACAATTGAACTGATAAATCTCTTTAGATGGGGTGGTTTATTAGGTACATATCAAGCTGGGTGTTACTAAAGGGAATTTGAGGTAAAAGCCTGAACAATGTCTGATAGAACTAAGATGTGAAGATTTTTGTATCAAAAAGAACATGGTTAATAAAAATTAAGAATACAGTATTACATACATTATTGCTGATATTCTCCAAACTTTTGAAATTATGCAAAGAAAGGTTGCTCATTAGGTTTGTTTAGGAGTTAACTTGTGTGTTCCCATCATTGCCTGGATTGCAAAGTAAAAGTTACAGTATGTAGTAAATCCTTTAGATTTCATAATCAAGAAAACATCTTCAAATAAAAGAGGGAGTTACTACATCTATCCAGAGGAGAGACTGACAGACAGAGATACTTGTATTTTGGAAGGGAAAATAGTCTTTGATATACTTAATTTCACCTGATAGCTCAGCATGATTGCGTATTCAACCTGTTACTGCAATTCAGCATTGGAAATCAGATCCAGCACATTCTGTGCCGGAAGGTATTAAAATCAGATCAATGCAGCTTTACATGAAACTGCTAGTCTTCAACTCTATAGACAAATGTAGACTACAGTCTACCAGCCAGATTTCTGGGTTGGGGTATACTGCAGCCACATACTGGAATTCCAAAACACATTAGGGATGCTAATCTATGATATTGTTCCTAGTATACCACAAAAATAGCGTTTGAAGGGGCACTGTATTCCTTTAATCATTATCCTTTATTCTCAGCAGCTCAGTGGAATTAAGCTTTGGGCCAGTGATGGCTAGAAACCATTTATATGAGCTTTGTGGAAAGCAGCTATCATGAAGCATTCTTTTATTTTTATGTGTAATTTGGTAAGAGGGTAGTATTATTTTCCAATGCTGAGGAGAAAGTAATATACATTTCATGAACCATTTCTGTTTCACGTTTCAATGCTATCCAAGAGCAAATGTCAGCAAAATCTGTCATCCCCCACTTCCCCGAAGCCATAAACAAGCTCAGGAGTCCCAGTTCTCTCAGAAATTTCTGTTACTAATACAGTCTTTTTTTATTGTACGTATCAAAGGCTGTACAACAACTCTGCATAGTCATTAAGGCACAAAATACAGAGACAAAAGTATCTGACATTTCATGAGCCTTCTCTTGGGCAAGGCCCCCAAAATGAAGCAGCAGTCTTGTATCAGAAAAATGAAAGTGTAAGTAAGAAAGCATATCGCTACAGGCGTGTAGGCATATTCTGATGAACACAATCAGCATTTCCTGAATCCTTAGAGAAGACAGTAAAAAATACGCTCGCAGTTCATGAGGAATAAAAGCTTTCTTTTTTTTTTAATCACTGGTGTAATTTTCATTTCTTCCAGAGTATGAGAAGCAGTAGAGTTGTTGAAAGTTCCAGCTTGCTGTCTCTCACACCACTTTTATTTTATCATAGTTCTGATGAATATTTCCTTGTTGGCAAAAATATTTCACTTTTCTACCTTTTAGAAAGTCCAAAGGCGCTTGACTTACATGATTGGATATAACTGTTTATCTGAGGAATATGTACTTCCGTCTAATCAGAAATACCATGAATGGCTACGGCTATTAGATGGCAGATGGAATATCCAATTTGGGTTGTAGTCCAGATAATGGAATAAATAGATTATGTAGAAAATTGTTTTGGACAAGATAAACAGAAGTTCATGGCATACATTTCTTATATATTTCATATTTTGGGTGGATACATTAAGACTAGGTTTGAATAGTTTATTCTTTATCTTTTTCAATAGGCCAGATTATACAATCTGAAAGAATTTCAAATACTGAGAACATACGGTTTTTGAATTGGTTGGTGTGTTTTTACTTTAGGAAGAGCTGTTGAGTTTGATGAGTTTCAGTCTTTCTGAAAAACAATCAACTTTGATACAGGAGATTCCGTGTAATGGAGAATGAAATCTGATAGTTAAGGCTCAGAGTTTAAAATGCTGTGGGCTAAAGTGAGAATTGAATTCAACAGATATCTAAGTGAAAAATCTCTAAATCAAAGCAACTACAAAATGTGAACCCCACTACAATGTTTTGTACTGTAGCCTTCTGAAAGGATGCCATACAAAAATAGTAGTAAAATGTTCGTAACAATGGGAAATAGATACTTCAAATCTAGAAGTGTAAATGTATGATTGAATGCTTTACCATCTCCTTTTCTATAGGTTTCGAAACCTTTCATAGGTTTTGAAAATAAGTTCTTGCTTGGTATGTCATCCAGTTAATTTTAAGATTAATTTTATTATTCAAACAAGAATCATATTGTAATATGACAGTTTAGGCTGGGAGTTTGAGACTGAAAGTCCAGTAAATTCTATGTAGTGTCTATGCAGCAATCTGTGCAACTGGGTAGCTAAAGATGGTGTACAGATCTGATAATTAAATGATAACAGACTTATTTTGCTAAAAAGATTGCTCATCTGTCAGAAATTATTATTTTATTTTTTTCTTGGTACACATACACATTTTGCCTGCAGTGTTTGGGAGTGGTTTTGCTGTGGGTGTCTGAATGTGTTTTTGATTGAGCTAAGCTGTTTTTTCAGGTACTGAAGCAAATAACTATTGATGCAATACTCTAGAAATTGCTATTCCTGAAGAGAGAGGCAGAGAGAGATACTCTGCTCCCACAGAGTGCTCCTGCTCTCTGATAATGGGGTTTGCTTTTGCTCAGGAGCTGTTGTTGAAAAAACACATACAGCTTTCCACTACTGGATCTGCATTTGTAATTGTCTCTCTGCAAAACCTGAGCTACAGCTGTGGGAAAAATGTACCTAATGCAAAAGCAAAAATACTGAGCTTTGGAGACTTTAAAATGCGATCTTTTAGCAGGGAAAGGAATTTAGCAACTTACTACCTAATGAAATATTTATATTACTGCAGTAGCTGTTAATTTATTTTACTAAAATGATTTAGTAGCTGTTCTATTTCAAGAAGTTTTTCTGTTAGTTTCTCTTTCCAGGAATTTGATGGAGGATTTCCTGTAAATAATAATGTTATTTCTGATAACTTTCATGTAATTTGACATTTTCTTCTCCCCTTCCCTGCTCTTCTGCTTTCAGTATCTCAGAAGGATTATCTGTCTTCTCAATAATTTGGCTGATTGAACAAAGGCCAAGAGGCTTTTGGGACTGTATGTTGATAACTTGGTTTGCCAGCTTATCTTCCAGTAATGTTTACATCTCTGGCAATATATTCTCTGGCTGATTCTGTATGAATTACTGGTTCACCAAGGCAGCAACTTTATTTGTTTCTCTAGCTATTTTAGTGTTAATTTTAGAAGGTGTTTTCTTATCTTCAAACTTGAAACATATTTTGGCAGCTAGTATCTCTCGAAATGAAAAAGCAGGAAAAATTAGAATATTGCAAAGAACATTGCTGTAGCATGGTGTGTTATTTTGTGGAATATCAAAGTCCAAACAGCTGTTGACATGTTTGCTTTCTGAAGTTGAGGGCAAAAAAGGCTTCTGTTGAGGGGTTAAATAACTAATGCTGTATATTTCCAAGGTTTTGAACAAAGGATCAAATGAGGTATTTGAGTAGCTAGAAGACCCCTTGTTAATTCCTTTCCCACGGTCCTATGTGTACATGTACATAGCCTTCTCAGTGTACAGTCCACTTGTTCCTTACTGGGGAGAGGGACCTTATTATTTATGTAAGTTTTATCAGAGCTGGTTTTTGTTGCAATCATTAACACATTCATATTTGTGGAATATTTATCACATGGTCCAATTATCATTTAAAGGAAAAGAATTTAAATAATCCCTTCTATGAGTTATGATCATTAAACATAATTTGGAATACTAAAACACAAGTTTTCCTCCAGGCTTAGTAACAGTTGACTTCACAGCTTTCCCAGACAGTCTTGTCCACTGTTAGAAAAACAACTGATTCTGTCAGATACAGTATGATACACTAAATATTTTGATATTATTTAGACACTGGAAAAATCCTGTTGAACTTAACTGCTCAGTTTACTAAAAGGTTGCCTACTTGCAAAAAACCTCATCGCTTCTACAGTGTCTGTGGTATCAGTTAGAGTAGCAGTTACTTGCCCCATCAAAATAATTTGGTAAGACAGACCTCTGCAAAACAGGCATAAGCTGCTATGCCTTTCATTTTGTTGGTGTCCAGAGCACTATGGTTTTCTTTCCTCTCTATCCTGTATCTCTGTTCTTGTCCTTTTTTGTTTGTTTTGTTTTGTTTGCTAGCAGTCTGAACTTTTCATTCTTTTTACCCAGAAAGATCTTGAAAATCAGTGGGGTAGATCAAAGTGTTTCTAGCTGAAGTTGAGATAATTGCTTTCACTAGTTACTTTTTTTTTTTTTTTAATTATTATTATTTTTAAAAGAGGGTGATGCTGTAAAGGATAGCCAAGAATAGCTGATAGCTGCAGTGTAGTGTTTTGGAGTGAAGTCAGACTGGCTGTGATAGGGACTCCCATTAGATGTATATACAGTGTTAGTGTCTTCAGTGAGTGAAATTCTTCTTCTGTTCTTGTCATTTTTTAATATTTGAAAGCCAAGAATCTTGCAAAGCCATGGTGTCTTACTTATGCCTTCTGGGTGCCAAAGCCTTTCTTTGCAAGATCAGTATTACAGCAATGGTTCAGTTGTCCAAAGACCTTTGCCTCTGACATTGAAGTATCTCTTCCAGTGAGCTCTCAAATTCTTCAGAGAAGTGGCCAGGAGATAGTAGATTCTGTAGAGGAAATCAGTGATTCTCTTCTTCTTTGCAGAAAATGGTGGACAAAATATCTAGGTTGATTTTGTGAGATGGGAGGAGGCATGTCTGCTAGGATGCAACTATGACAAAAACTAGAACATAGCAGGATTTTATTGTTGCCATTTTGACTTCAGAGAGAGAAAACCATACCAGGATCCATTTCATTGTTTGCTGGATGCCATGCCAATGAAGATATTAATCCCTTTTGGATTTAAAACCCATTAACTGTACCCCACTACTGGGTTACCTGCTATTATCAATGGTTCCTATATGCGTCATTCTAAATAAGACAAACTTTCTAGGGGCTTGGTAGAATCCTTTTTGAGACCTAAATATCAGGATATGGATTTTTCATGCAGTTTTGTTGGGTGTTATTCAAGTAACACAATGAAAACTAGTTTATGTAGTTTCAGAACATACTTGATAATGAAAATTCATCTTACATTTCCAGCAGTTTGACTGAAAAAGGCATTCCTTGTTATCCACACAACACAGTAAAGACTGTTCTGTAATATATAGATGAAAGGCTGCAATTTATATATTTTTACAATAAGCAAACAGTACAAAAATCCATACTTCAGGAGCTACGTTAGCAGAAGATTATGTTTGGAAATCCAAGGACTAGAGAAGTTAGGAAGTGATAAAAGAGAAGTTATCTGTAGTTTCATAGCTCAGTGCCTTGTGTGTACTTATTACAATGCAGCCTTTTGTAACAAAGTCACCTATTAGGTCTCAATTTCAAGGTTATAACTTGAGCATTTCTGACATTTCTGAAGACTGTCCCCAGAAGATTTTTCTATTTCTAACAGTGTTTTTGAAGTTTAATTGTCTTTCTGTTTATCAGTTCCTCTTCCATTTCAGTAGATGTGTTTGTTTCTGTTTTGCAGATACTATTTGAAAGTTTTGCCTGTTGTACTGGCTTAAATAGGAAACCCCTTCACAAAACTGTGAGATTTGTTTTGGAAAGGTATGTGTGAGATCCGAGATCTGTAAAGGCTCACGCCCCACCCTTACTAAGAGCCATGCAAGTGTGAAGGACAATATTCTGTAGTTTGGACAGGTCCATATTTATAACTGAAATGTTTTCCCATCAGCCTCAGGCTGCCCTTTATGAATGAAAAAGAAATTGTGCCTTCTTATGAGATGCACTACTTCCCGACAAAGAAAATGTCTTAAAATAAAAATCCATTACCATGCCTGACAGTCCACAGGTTAAAACAGGCCAGGTGAACATGTAACTCCATTTAATGATGTCCTCAGCTGTCAGTGTGCAAACTGCCATTGAACACTTCAGAAGGAAAAAGAAATGGCAGTGACTGTCAGGTTTGACTACCAGGGTCCTTGTTCTGAATGCCCAAATGGTCTGTACTGTCATGCATAATCCTGCTGGCTGCTTGCAGCACCAAGGTATGGCTGTATCAGGCTGTAAAAATGCGTTTTTAAAACCTAAGGGTAAATCTTTATTATTTAGTTTTTGAGACCAGGTTTTCAGTGCTGTAGGAGCAGTGATCTGCATATATGTAAGATAAGAGCTGAAACAATGAGTTTCTGTAATCCGCTCTTACAAGACAAGCTTTCCAAAACTTAAAATAAACTATTTACTTTATGCAAAAGAAGGATAAGAGGAGATTTAATCATTGTCTAAAATTACCAGAACGGAGAAAAAGACTTCTGATAGTAGCAGTATATTTTTAAGTCTAGCACAGCGATGGTATAATGAGATCCATGACTTGGAAACTGGAAGCAAGTTCCCCAAATTTTCAGTGGCAGGTCTAATTAACCATCTGGAATCTGATGGGTTTTCCATCAGCTGAAGTCTTTAAAACAGTGCTGATTGTCTTCCAAAAATTAATTATGTAGTTCAAATGAAAGTCATGGGCTTGATACAGAGATGACAGAATGAATTTCTTTGGCTTGTCTTATACAGGAGCTGGACGATCAGAGTCCCTGAATTACACTACTGTCCTCTGAATTACTTCTACGAATGACTTAAATATTATTCTGAAATTTATAAGAGGATAAAATAGCAATTTTTATAATGATGATATAGTCAGGACAAATTTAATTGGTTGAAACTCTGGCTTTAAAAATCCCTTGTTTAATTTTTCCCCTTCATTCATTACAAAACTATGATGAATCTTTTATTAATAATTTTCCTAAGATTTGGTATTTTCTGAAGGAATTTAAATAGAATGAAAAATTGTATTTTTGCTTGTCCAGAAAATAACAGAAACCACTCAGTTGTTGTAAGAAAAATGCAGCAAAAGGGGAAGAAAAAAAACCCCAAACCCAAACACCAGTAAACACCTTTCTGTTACATTTTTTTTTTAACAGTCCAGGGAGCTGAAGAAACAGTAAATATTTCCGTTTATTTTTGATATGAGTTCAGCTGTAACTTTAATTGTTCTGGTTCACGTTCAGCGAAATTTCAAAATAACAATTCATTGTCAGTTCAGGTTAAAAAAGCGATGATTTGACCAAGTTTTCAGTAAGGATTCAATGCAGCTCCCTAGTTAAGATTTTTAGCATTATAGATCTTGACAACTGGAAAAACAGTTTTGCTGTTTTATAGAAACTCAGTATTCCTGTGGTCATTGCATTTAATGAAAAAATAAGACTAATTAAGAACAAAAGCTTTCTCAGTATTCACATCATTCAGTGTGACTAATTGGATGAATAAGGAAATTTGTGGACATTTTTTTCAGAGGAAGTCTTTTATATTATGAATTTGTACATGTTGTAAATTATAAGGTACTGTCCTTCAAGGCAGTCCATCTGAATAAAAACCTGTGACCACTGTAAGCCTATTACAGGACATATTACAGGCTTTTGTTGTATGCATCTCTGGTAATTGTTTACCCCCTTTCTTTTTTTCTTCCATTTTTGCATAGTATGGTATAAATATGTTTCACCACTTGTGTGTTTCACCTTCCTTTTTCAATATGGCCAATTATGGCTATAATTGAAGAAGACCGAAGAAAGAAAAAAATCCCTTCCCTTCCTGTGCATTTAAAAAAATTAAATTATAAAAGTATATGGGAATATACTAATACATATTTGCTTTATATATACATGCTTGTAAATATACTTGCTTTTCCTAAGAGCTCATGGTTCTAGGATAATGTGGGCGGCTGTTCCTAAATTCTTGACATAAATCTGGATACAATGGAAAAGTATCCAAGTTCCCTATCATGCAGCTGATCTATGTCCATTACGTATTTTGCACCTTGCTACCATCTGTCCACTGGCACACTGCACAGATATAATAATAGGGGAAAATTCCAGTAAACTACGAACAGCATACAGTAGATGACGGTGGTTTTCTGATCCACAGAACAGCATCAGGTGCTCCTAGACTTGCTAAAGATCTTTTGACCCTTTTTTCATTTGATAATGTGTTAGTTCTTTAAATCTGTTGCAATAACTAAACATTGTTTTAAACCAAATTTAAGGAATCTAGAGATTCTAGAGAATCTAGAAACAAAATTTGAGAAATTAATATAAAATGTAGAGAATGTATTAGGTTATATATAGCTATATATAAAGTATCTATATTATGCTAATTTTCTGGTTTTAAAAAATAGTTCAAGGGTTCAGCTGAGGTCATCGCTGAAAACCTTACTCCAGCAGGACTCTTCCACAGGAAATCTTATGTGGTCACAAGCAGCCAGCTCAACTTCGCATTATCTGACTGAGGAACTTCACTATCCATTTAGATAAAAACTCCGTCCTTTTTTGTTATGTTTTCACATACGCTAAGCCAACAGAAGGAAGGAAATGCAGAGTTGAGGGAAATTCCATTCTAATTTTTTTGTTTCTATTCTTTTCTACTTAATTGTTCAAGATGACTTGTTTTCCTTGTTGCAGCATATAAATTTCTTTAATAGTGGCTTTAGCTTAACCACCTAGTGATTGATCAGCAATTTTCAGTAACTTGCTCTAGATGACCTGTCCAAGTCAGGTAGCACTGCAGTATTTTTGCATATGAGTGCTCACAGCCCTCAGCTGGGTCTGACAAGTGCCTGCAAGGTCAAGAGAAGCATTGCTCAGGTAGATTCTGAGTCTGCAAGCTGTTCTATTTGGCTCCAATTGTCTGTGCATTTGGAATAGTCCATGGGGGACAGGATTACCAATGGAGTAAATCCTGGCCTTCTCCGAGTACAAATATCTGTGTTGTTAATATTTGCTATCTGTATTCATTCAGGGGCAAATGTCTTCATTGAGCTGCCGGACAGTTCTCTGCTATTTCATGTTGGGAAATAATCTTAAAACCTTTACTTGTTAGGAAAGCAAACTGAGATGCTAAATGTACTTGAAACGATGAAGGTGCACGTGCTAGGGTGGATTGTAAAAGCCTTGCTTAGACAGCTTCTCTGGTGGAAGTCTGTAAGAATTCACACAAAAATTCAGCAAATACCTTGTTTCTGGTTAGATTTTTAAAGTTTCTTTCTGGTCATCTGGAGACATTCATATATTCTAGGGAAGAACTGATTACAGTTCAATTAACTTTCTCCCCAGGCATCTCTCTCTTCTATGTTTGTTCATAAGATAGGACCCTTGCTCTGTTCAGGTTACAACAGTGGGAGTTGGTGGTTTGGTGTTTTTGCTTGTCTAATATGATTCATAATGTTTGTTTTGCCCCTATAAACAGGTCATAAAATTGGAATTGTTTTCTTTTTGATGTCTCAGATGGAACACACTATTATGGAAGCAGAGTTTTCTTTTTACTGTGACATTGACAGTATTCATAAAGTCTGTAGTACACAGATGCACACAAAACCCTAAAGCTAATCTATACAAGAAATTCCTCTTGAAAGATGGTAGAGATTTTTTTTTTCTCCCTCTCCAGCAAGAAGTGCCTTCCTGTGGTTAAGAAATGTTCCTATAAGGGAGATGGAGATAATCTGAACAGGGAGCTCGCTCTTTCTTGGAATATATTGGTTAATATCTGCTTCAGCAATAAAAACCATTTGTCTAGAGTGAGAGTTTCCAAAGGATCAGGAGAATATTGACTGCATTGCATTATTTATTTTTGAGGATGAAGCTATGCAGGAAGAGCGATTTTATTTTCTGCTCGTTGGTAAACACACACAAAGGCTTTAAAGTTTTAGGTAAATTAAAACCCAATAAAAGCAGCATTACAATGTATCAAATTTTGCCATCTGTGTTCTGAAGACTTTGAAGTCCCTACAGAGACAATTCTTCCCTCCTGAAGCCAATGTCAGAATGACTAATTGTCACAAAGTTCAGCTTCTACCCAAAAAGGGCTTTCTGTCCTGTTTCAGTGATTTGTTCTCTAAGATACTGTGTGGGTTTGTGTGTCTGGCAGTTGTGTGAGGCTGTTTCTTGTCTGGGTGCTTTGTGAGGCCTTTGGATGATTGCCTGGGGATTCCTGTAGTGGCTCTAGTCAGGCCACAGGACATTCAGTTGGAGTCATAGTTCCTCTGGAGCTACAGATGCACAGAAATCCTAGATGTTTTGACAGCATGCATTCAGATCAGGTGTACCATGTATATTCAATAGGAGTGATTTGCACATGGCTGATAAATCCAGCTTGCATGAGACAGAGAACTTTGCGTCCCATCTGACCTAAATACTGTGTTTGGTTTTGTATCAAGAAAATCCTAAATTGCAATGTAAGACATAATTGAAGATTTCTTCCCATATTCAATTTCCAGTGCAGCAGCTTCTAGAGAACCTAACTAGAAATAATGGAGGTGGGGAAGGGACCGTATTGCAGTAGGCAGCATATGGACCAAGTCAGTCTTCTGCTTGGTGCCGGTTGGAATAGGACAGTAAACATTAAGGAGATGATCAGGTAGCTGTGTGGATGTGCAAGGCAGCAATGATGCTGGATCTGCTTGCAGAGCCACGTGATTATTGGTGGCCATCCATACATCCAGCCATGGGCCAATGTTTCTTTTCAGAGAGACACTCCTTTCTTTTAGTCTGTAAGGTTCTGTTTGAGTTGTGGCTTTTAAGGCTTTGAATTCTCATTTGGCTAAGGTTAAACGTTGTTGTCCTCATTTGCTTGCTTGAGTTTTTATAATGATTCTTGTCCCTTTTTTAACTGCTTTGTAAACACAGGGGTTTGTACATTTGTCTGTTTAGGTGTGACAGTGTTCTGTAAAAATAATAGTGACTAGGAACTGATGAGGCAACGGACACAAACTGAAACACAGGAGATGCCTTCTGAACATCAGGAAACACTTTGTCACTGAGGGTGACCAAGCACTGGCACAGGTTGCCCAGAGAGGTTGTGGAGTCTCCATCCTTGGAGATACTCAAAAGCTGGACATGGTCCTGGGCAACTGGCTCTAGGTGGCCATGCTTGAGCAGGGGGGTTGGACAGGGTGACCTCCAGAGCTTCATTTTGCAATGAAATCATCTGATTATGAGCCCTCCCCCAAAGCACTCCACCTCTGCCCCCCAAAAAAACACTTTACCCTGTTACGTGAGTAATTGCAGAGATGTAATTTGAGAGATGGAAAAAATACACATTAATCTAGAAACCTGTTTTATCTGGAAAAACTTCTACAGATTCTTGAGAAGCACAGTGCAAATTGTGTGCACAATTTGGGATTCCTGTTCTTGTTTTTTATTCTGAAATACTTGGTCTGCACTGAGCAGCACCAGCCGTCGGAAAAATCTGACTATCCTACACAAAGTACATTTCTGCTAGGGCTTTGCTGAAGCTATTTATGATTTTTGCAAATGCTATCCCAATGATGATCTACGGTGTGCCCTGAAGTCTGCTCAAGTGTTAATTGGTTTATTGTTTTGCATAGGATATTAAAAGCTTTTCTGTTCAGTTTAAAGTTTGAACTGTAATTCAATCCTTAGGATGTCCCACATGTAAAGCAGAGTAACAAAGCAGGAGGTTAGGATGTGGTATCCCTTTTCTGCTGTGTTGTTGCCCTGGCATATTATCTGTTTGACACCTTTGCTAGATGAACATCTGAAAGGAGAGAGTAAAAGACAACAACTAGATTTTGTTTTCTCATCTTCTGTATTAGACATCTCATCCTTTTCTTATGGTGGGTTTTTCTGTTTCAATTTGTATGTCAACAGGAAATATTACAATTAACTTATGTCACAGATGTACCTAGTTGAAGATCAGGGCTCATTTTGCCAGGCACTGTTACTGTTTTGTTATATGGGAAGATTTTTTAAAACAGCATTGCAGGCTCTTTTGTTCTATTTGGTATAATAATGCTGTAACTCTGTAATACTTGAAACTCTGTTTATGGTGAATTGCTCTGTTTTGACTCTAGCTTATAGCTTAATTCACTTCCAGTTGCAAGCCCCATTACACTTTCTGACTGCTAAAATTGGGTCTGTTTTTTCCTGTGCTGCCCAGTGTCCTTCTATTCAGTAACGCAGTTGCTCAGTTGGGGATTTTAGGCAGAGACTCTGTTAATACATATCTTTAATAAGTATTAATCTTAAATATTTATCTTTAAAGCTAATACATACCATCATACTCAATTTAGTTTCTGATAGATTTCTGCTATTGGCCAAGTTATTATGTTGAAAAGTTGAGCTTACTTAAATTACATGTTAATTATATCTTCACAGTGGTTTTGAGTCACTTTGATCTGTATTTCTACCAGTTTTCAGAGGTCTTTTGTTCTCTAATTTGACCTTTGTACAGCAGTTCATAGATCATTACTTTGTCTATCACTACAGCAGGTGACTGTATTTTGAAATGTTGTATTTGGTTATTAGAAAGACTTCATTGGTACAATCTCAGGCACTTCAAAAGTGCTTCTAGAAATGACTGGTTCACCTGATGATAATTACACACATTTTGAGTGCAGCTGGCAAAGGAGCAAACCTGAGTGGGATCAAGTTCAAGATAACCTGGCAGAGTGTTATGTTTCTCCACACTGCCAATGGGACATGTGACAGATTCATCTGGACCACTGTGAAGAGTTGGGGAAGGTGTGACTTTATGTTAGAAACTCTTGCCTTTTGTCACCTCCACCTCTGTCACAGTATGCTTTGTCTTTTTGTCAGTTTAAAAAAAAAAAAAAATATTCTCAAGATCTTGCAGGTTAAATAAAGGCATGAAATGAATGGTGCTGGAAGGCTTTTGAAATGAAATGGAACATAATTACCTTAAAATATATTTTATGGATTATTATAATTTTTTTCTACTTGCGTTTTATTATATACTGCTTAATGCATGTGACATAAAACTAGAAAGAGATACATGTCTTCTGTTGTAATTTGACTTTTCTGCCAGAGAAAGAAGAGAAGAATTGATAAGTTGATATGTTTAGGGGGAAAAAGGCTTGATGGATAATATGGAATGTCCTCTAGAAAATTTCTTACTGGTTACTGCAACATATTGTCCTGGTTCCAGCTGGGACAGAGTTAACTTTCTTCCCAGTAGCTGGGGGTGTGTGCTGTGTTTTGGGTTTGGTATAATAGGAGCATTGATGGCCCATTGATGTTTTGGGTGCTGCTGGGTGGTGCTTGCACCAGGCACTTTTCAGCCTCCCATGCCCTGCCAGGTGCATGGGAAGCTGGCAGGGGGGAGCATAGCTGGGGTGGTTGACCCAGCTGGCCAATGGGGTATTCCATACCATGCAACGTCATGCTCAGTATAAAAACTAAGGGTGTGTGGGGGTTCTGTGTGCTGGGACGGGCTCTCGTATCGGGCATGCGTCGGTTCGGGCGGGTGGTGAGCAATTGCATTGTGCATCGCCTGCTTTGTATATTGTTGTTGTTGTTACCACTGTTATTATTACTATTCTACTTTGTTTTATTTCAATTATTAAACTGTTTTTRTCTCAACCCACGAGTTTTCCTACTCGTGCCCTCCTGATTCTCTTCCCCCATCCCAYCAGAGTGGGGGGGTGAACGAGCAGCTGCGTGGTGTTTAGGTGCTGGCCGGGGTTAAACCACGACAGTCCTGTTTGGCGCCCAACGTGGGGCACGAAGGGTTTGAGATAACAACAGACTAACTAGAGCATATTAAGGAATTTATATCTGTTAACAGTTGTTGGTCACCATATTAGTTTATCTGACCTGCATCATGCTCTTGTTTTTGCTGTATATGTTAAAGATTGGTGCTGGTTTCTGCG
>JAYKAV010000979.1:2035-15130 GCA_035582835.1 Phoebastria nigripes | reverse complement strand
AGAGCCAGATGACGTGATTTTAAAGACTACTGCCGTGGTTAACCCTGCCATGTTTCTCACAGCCCGACAAGAAGAGGGCAAACCTGAACATGACTGCCTACAGACCATTGAAGAAGTATATTCAGGCAGGCCCGACTTAAAAGATGTTCCCTTGCAGAATCCGGACTGGGAACTATACACAGATGGCAGCAGTTTTATGAAAGAAGGAAAGCGAGTATCAGGATATGCAGTTACCACGGTTGAAACGGTGATCGAATTGTATGCATTGCCCGCCAGAACATTGGCCCAAAAAGCTGAGTTAATCGCCCTCACTCAAGCTTTGCAGTTAAGTAAAGATAGCAGGGTAAACATTTGGACTGATTCGAAATACGCGTTTGGAGTAGTTCACGTGCATGGAGCAATCTGAAAAGAGAGAGGGCTATTGTCGGCACAAGGGACAGAGGTAAAACATAAAGAAGAAATTATGAGTCTGTTGGAAAGTATAAAAGCTCCTGCTGCTGCAGTGATCATGCATTGTAAGGCTCATCAGTTGGGAAGAACCACTCGGGAGCGAGGAAATAAACTGGCTGACCTAGCTGCAAAGCGGGCTGCAGAAAAAGGCATAGAGAGGGAAGTGCTAGCTCTAGTCCCAGGAGGAAGAATTTCCCTTCAGAAAAACCCTGTTTATGATAAGCAGGATTTACTTTTAATCGAAACTTTACACGCAGAAAAACGGGAAGATGGATGGGCAGTTACACCTACAGGCTTGGTAGTGGTACCTCATTCCCTCATGAATAATTTAGTAAGGGAAGAACACAATGCTGTGCACTGGGGAACTGACAATTTACTAAAGCATTTACAGAAATCAGTCATTAACAGGAACATGGTGGAAATTATTAAATCAGTTACACAAAGATGTGAAGTATGTTGTAAGAACAATCCGAAAACACAGAATAAAATCCAATTTGGAAAAACTGTTGAGGGACGCACCTGGAGAATATTGGCAAATAGAYTTTACTGAGTTGCCAAGAAAAGGAGGGCTAAAGTATTTATTAGTTCTTGTGGACACATATAGGGGTTGGCCTGAAGCTTTTCCGTGTCGCACCAATAGGGCAAGGGATGTGGTGAAAATACTGCTGAAAGAAAGAATTCCAAGATTTGGAATGCCTGTAGGGATGTCATCGGAGAGAGGTCCACATTTTGTGGCCAGGGTAATTAATGAAATAAGTAGATTGTCAGGTATTAGTTGGGATCTACATACCCCTTACAGACCTCAGTCTAGTGGTAGGGTAGAGAGAATGAATTATACCCTCAAGACTCAGCTGAGCAAGCTATGTCACGAAACTTTAATGAATTGGACACAAGCATTACCTTTGGCCTTCTTAAGAATTAGGGTCCAACCACGGGGTAGGCAACGTCTCAGCCCATGTGAATTAATGTACGGACGACCCTATCAGACACCTGGGCTACCAGGAGAAATACGAATAAAAGGGGAAAGTGATGTGAGGAACTACTTAATTGCTCTTGGGAAGGTTTTACAAGAATTAAAGAAATATGTAATCTTAAATAAATCTCTAAGTCCTGATTGCCCAGTGCATCCATTCCAGCCTGGAGACTGGGTAGACATCAGAAGAGATACATTGTGTCTTGGAAAGAGTGAAGAAGGATGGAGAACATTATTGGTGGGAAACTCTTCTTGGATGGTCATCAACAGCAGTGGGAATGCTGAATCGTATGCTTCACGCAGCAGTAATTCTGCTAACTCTAACATTAATGTGTCCATTGCTTATAATTATATTGTATATCAAGGTTTGGCATATAGTACAAAAGGTAGCTCAGTTAGATATATACTAGAATGAGGATTGTAAGCTTGCTAGCTACAAAGCCTCAAAAGAAAAGGAGGGACTGATACTGAACACCAAGGAATATTGAAGGGACATATAGTTCTTTGACTGAAACAATACAGATGGGTTAGGGATGCTTTATGAGTAGACAAGCCAGACATTCAGTAGATAAAAAGGCCTTGAAACCTTGTRTTCTGCGTAAAATAGATAAGGAGGCTAGCTTTGAACCTTGAGTAGAATAGATGGGAAAGTTATGCTGGAGCAAGCTAGTTTGTAACAAGTAAAATTGTACAAAACAAGCCAAGGGTTAAACGGAGCATGCGTAAAGACTGAGTTCAACTAAAGGACACTGTGAGGAAGACTATCGACGACCACCAGAGGACCCTGGAAGACCACCTGTGGCTATAAAAGCGCATGCGTCAAAGACATTTACATATGTTAATGACTTCCAGGAAATAACATGAATATGTTAATTATTTCCCAGAAATTGGATTAATATGTATACCTTGACTGCATATAATTCTCGTAGCTAAGCAACTCGGTGCGCACACTAGGTGGAGCGATCCCCTGTCCACCCGGCGCTGCAATAAAGAATGCCTGCTTTCTAAAACTCCAAATTGAGTCTTAGAGGGTTCTTATTTTGCCGACTTATGGTATCAATGGGACAAAAAAAAGGGGATTCTCATGCCCAAGTCTTCTCCTGATAGGAGAAGTAAGTGTCTCTCCCCAGCTGAGGGAGGGAACATCAGTGATGACTTCAGCCTGTTTCACAGCAGGTCCCCCTGGAGCCCCAGGGATGCCTCGAGGGAGCCCAGAGAGGGCAGAGAAAGTGATGCCTAGGGCTGGTCCTCTGCTCTTGTGCTGGGTTGGCCTCCTGGGATGGAGGGTGCTCATGGCAAGCAGGCAGCACTGCAGAGAGACAGCTCTGCCCAGGAGCAGCTCCTCTGCAAAGCACAGCAGGGCTGAGGGCTCTGCTTGCAGGCACTGAGGGGAGAGGCAGAGAGAGCGTAAAGGCAGTGTGGAGTGGGAGGATGCTGAGAGCTCACTGTGGAGAGAGATCTTCACAGCCCTCTACATGGTAAGTCTCTGGGTGCAGGACAATGCACCTGGTGTTCCTGGAGGGATATCCAAAAGCTGGTACATCCCACAGCATATATGATCTTTCAGGAGGATCTCACAGTTTCCCTAGTGTAGAGGAGGAGGATGTGCCGCAGAGCAGGGCTTCCCTGCTGCACTGTCAAAGGGACAGGGCATGTTGGCTGCCTTCTCTCGGGAACTGCTCCAGGGTTTGAAGGCATGTGTGCAGCCAGGGGTGCATAAGGCTGTCCTTCCGAGCAGGGTCCCAGTCCCCAGGGTGCTGTGCACCAGGGCAGGGACTCTGCCACCTGCCAGGGTCAGCACTCAGCCTGCCCGGGGAGCTCCCCACRAYRCTGTGGGGAGAAGCTGTGKGTGGAAGGAGCGACCCCTGTCAGGGCAGGGTCCTTCTGCTGTCYAGAGGGTGCAGCGTGGGTCAGGGCTGCTCAGACTTCTACATGACCTGGAGGACATTTGCAGAGGGTCATTTTAAAGATGGGTGTCAAGGTAGGGGATTACCTCTAAGGGGAGATG
This sequence comes from Phoebastria nigripes, assembly GCA_035582835.1. Classification (NCBI taxonomy): domain Eukaryota; kingdom Metazoa; phylum Chordata; class Aves; order Procellariiformes; family Diomedeidae; genus Phoebastria; species Phoebastria nigripes. The sequence goes on along the minus strand of JAYKAV010000979.1, from coordinate 11,699 downwards.
TCTGTGCTTTGAGTTTTCTCCTCTTGGTTGGCTGGGTGGGCAGTGGGAGATGGGGATTTATTTCTCTGCTCTGGAGTAGGCAGTGCGAGCCCAGTTCTCGTTAGGACTTGTCTGAGCTGCTCCTTAGCCCCTGCACACACAGAGRKGCCCCTGGGCAGTGCCSTGCTGCCAGGAGGTGTCTGCAGGGCAGAGCTGAGCACGCAGCAGGTGGGATGGGGTCTGTGAGCATGAAGAGGGAGGAGACGTGAGGACAGAGAAACAGGTCCTGGCCAAGAAGACCTCCAGGCATCAGAGACATGGGCAGGAAGGAAGAGAGAACTGCTGCAAGAAATGCCATGGGAGGAGGGATTCAGGCATCTCGCTGCCATCCCCTGCAGTGCAGAGGCTTTCCCTGGAGCAACCCCCTGGTCTCCTCACTGACACAACAGAGCCTCTGCCCTTAATGTCATGGAGACTTGGCCATGAGTTGCCTTCCCAGCAGCCTGACCACCAAAGAGGTGAAAAAGTGTCTGACTGTGTCTGCCTCTCCTGCCTCCCTTGGCAGGGCTACTTTGGCATGTTCTCCTCTTCTCCCTCCCRCCCTTSTTCTTACTGTGACACTCACTGGTCTGTGGGGGTGAGGATTCAAGGGCAGCTCAGACACCAGCGCTGTGTGTACTGTCATGCACATATGGCCATGGAAGAAAAGCATCCAGCTCGCACCCTGTTAACCTTTGGGGCTCTGGGGACTGCAGTGTGCACGGCTGGCACGCATCTCACCCTCCTTCCAGGACATAAGAAATTTAGGACAGTTGMCYCTTTCCTTGGGAGGTCCTGCTGGGCTGCAAGCTGCCCTCCAGTAGGGCAAAGCTCTCCCGTGGCATCTCTATGTTCTGCAGGAGCCCCATGGAGAAGACACCTCGGTGCTAAGGCCATTGAAATGCTGCTGGGTGGCTGTATGTGGGCAGCTGTAAGGAGCCCTCTGTGTCCCTGGTTGGGAGGGGAGAGCTGAGATCCTCCTCAGGTACGATAGGGTGAGAGCTTTGGAGATCTGCACTCGGAAAGTGGATTCCTCTGCTCCCAGCAGTGTCCTGTTTCTTTTGGGGGGAACATGCGAGTGTGATAGTCCTCCAGCTGAAAGAGCTGCCAGCACAGGGCAGCTGAGATCAGGGCTGATGGACAGACCGGCTGTCCTCACTCTGCACTAAGGGACAGTCCCTTAGTCCTCCCAGGACCCACAAGATKTCACTTGCAGTGCAGCAGAAATGCCCAGGATTTCTGCGTTAAAAACACTCCTCAGCTGTGGTGGGGCAACTAGAGCAGAAGACACAAACCAAAATCCCTGCAGCTCTGCTCTGCGGGCACGTGAATTGGGAGCGACAATGCTGAAAAGCTCTTTGATATCACGAGTGGATTTAATCTGAGATCACCCCATGTTCCTCTTTCCCTCTTGCTGTAGGGCAGGACTGACTCCTCCAGAACCCACAGCAGAGCCTCCTGCTCCCAGGGGCACCCTCAGCCAGCACCAACCACAGCTCATGAAAGGGACCTGCCAAAGGTCTTCCTGACTGGACACAGTCAGTTCCGGGGGATTTCTATGAGAAATGGCTTTGATTTTCCTTTGAGAAGTCTCCCCTAACTTGTCACTGTCATTTCCCTCTTGAACTGTCCCCCATTCCCAGAGGCAGCAAATGTCCAACCACAGCTCTACCACCCAGTTCTTCATTCTGGCATTCGCAGACACACGGGAGTTGCAGCTCTTGCACTTCTGGTTCTTCCTGGGCATCTACCTGGCTGCTCTCCTGGGCAATGGCCTCATCATCACAGTCTGAAGATCACACCTGTGGGGCTGTGGGCAATGCAGCCTGTAGGGCTGGAGAATAAGCTGGTTTTCCCTTAATCAGATGCTATTGTTCAGACACTTGGCTATCTCCTTGAGGTTTCCTTCCAAGCTGTGAGTTGCCCTCCAGAATGAGAACCTGTCCCCTAGCACCCTTTTGTTACCTGAAAGCCCCATGGAGAAGTGCAGAGATGCTACAACCGAGGAAAGGCTGTTGGGTTGGTGAAATGAGCTGTGAGTGTCCTGGGCTAGAAGTGGGGTGCTGAGACCTTGAGAAAGGGAGAGACATTTAGCAGTCTGCACTGGATCCCGCTGCTCTCAGTAGTGTCTGGTTGTTTCTCAGGGTAACATAAGAGTGTGATCGCCCTTCCACCTCATGAAGAACAAGCCCACAGTGGCTCAGAACAAGTCAGAGGGACAGACCAGCTCCCCTCATTCTGCACTAAGCCACAGGCAATCCTCTTGCCTCGCAGGGCTCACTCTGTTCTCCCTAATCGCAGCAGAAATGCTGAGGGTTTCTGAAATCCAAGAAAGCTCCCCAGGTGAGATGGGGGGAGCTGTAAAAACCCCCAATCCTCTCAAACTGCATTCTGCTAGCCCCATTCCTTAGCAGTGGGAGTGCAGATGCTGACAAGCCCTTCTGCGTTAGGAGYGGTTTCACCTGACAAAGTCAAACACCAGGACTGACCCCTGCCCCCACTGTTCCCATGAACTCAGAGCAGGGCTGACTCCTCAACAGCCAGCGGGCAGAGGCCCTGCTCCTCGCAGCACACTTAGCCAGCACAAGGCAGAGCTGCAGCCACGGAGCTGAAGGAAGGTCTCCTGGAAAAGGAATTGGGGGGTGGGGGGAGGGGAGTTTAGCTGGGTGAGGTTCTAGGAAAAAGAGTTTGATTTTCCTTAGAGAAGTCTCCCCTAACTCTTCATTGACTCTTCCTCTAAGAACAGGACCCCATGCCCAGAGGCAGCAAATGTCCAACACCAGCTCCATCACCCAGTTCCTCCTCCTGGCACTCRCWGACACACGGGAGCTGCWGCTCTTGCACTTCTGGCTCTTCCTGGGCATCTACCTGGCTGCCCTCCTGGGCAACGGCCTCATCATCACCGCCATAGCCTGTGACCAACGCCTCCACACCTCCATGTACTTCTTCCTCCTCAACCTCTCCCTCATCAACCTGGGCTGCATCTCCACCACTGTCCCAAAGTCCATGGCCAATTTGCTTTCAGACACCAGGGCCATCTCCTACACAGGATGTGCTGCCCAGGTGTTTTTGTTTGCCTTCTTGGTAGTAGCAGAGTATTGTCTTCTGACCGTCATGGCCTATGACCGCTTTGCTGCCATCTGCCAACCTCTGCACTACGGGACCCTGCTGGGCAGCACAGTTTCTGTCCACATGGCAGCAGCTGCCTGGGGCAGTGGGTTTCTCAATTCTCTCCTTCACACTGCCAGTATATTTTCACTACCACTCTGCCGAGGCAATGCCGTGGACCAGTTCTTCTGAGAAATCCCCCAGATCCTCAACCTCTCCTGCTCACATGCCTACCTCAGGGAAGTTGGGCTTCTTGTGGTTAGTCTTTCTTTAGCTTTTGGGTGTTTTGCTTTCATTATGCTGTCCTATGTGCAGATCTTTAGGGCTGTGCTGAGGATCCCCTCTGAGCAGGGGCGGCACAAATTCTTTTCCACATGCCTCCCTCASCTGGCCGTGGTCTCCCTGTTTATCAGCACTGCCATGTTTGCCTACCTGAAGCCCCCCTCCATCTCTTCCCCATCCTTGGATCTGGTGGTGGCTGTTTTGTACTCAGTGGTTCCTCCAGCAGTGAACCCCCTCCTCTACAGCATGAGGAACCAGGAGCTCAAAGACACGCTGAAGAAGCTGATTCAATCAGTAGTCTTTCAGCAGCAATAAGCTGTCCATGTCTCTTCACAAGAGATTTCCAATGTATCTGGGGAACCTCCTGTGCTTTGGGCATTTTATCTGTGATAATTCTGTTTCTCCAGGAATGTCTGCATGCACTCCACTTCTCCACAGGCATGAACCCAGTCTGTCTGACCCAGAGGTCTTTGCACATGTGTCTGGCATGATGGCACAGCTGGCCTCCCGTGTCACATCTCTGTAATAAAAGGGGATTTCCCCAGTGCCGGTGTCTGGCRGTTGTGCTCATCTTCCAAAGCTGAGGTCAGGAACAGGCTGAAGAAATTGCCCCCTTTGAGGCCATGCTGTTGTGCTGGGGTTCTCCATGGGCTGAGGGGAGGAGGGCATGGGGCGATGTGTTAGAGAGTGAGACTGGAGTGAGCTTTCACTGGTGGCCTCCCTATTTGGCCTCTTCCAGCACTGGCTGCTCTCCACAGGTTTATGGGTGAGTTTTGCTGCACGACCGTTTCCCTCCTCCTGCTGGGCTCAGTGCCTGCCCTGGGGGAATGGCCAGCCCTGCTCGACCTCTCTCCTTCTCCAGACTCTGGCAGACCCTGGACAGGGATGTCTGTGAAACCCCACATGGGATGCGGATAGGGCTGGGTAGGTTCCAGGACGTGGGGGAGGCTGTCTCAAGTAGGAGGAACAGAATGGGGACAGGGCACAAAGGGATGTCATGGAGATCATGCGAGGAAAAACTATTCGTCACACTGAATACACCCTTTGCCATGCTGTGCCTGCACAGTGGGGCTGTGGGACCACATGTGAGGCAGCGCAGCTGAGCCGGCACAGGACAGGGCACTGACAAGGGCCACGAGGCATCTGCCAGGGAGTGACCACCTGGAGTTGGTGGCTGCAAGAAAAGTCAAGAGGAAAGAGAAGAGCTTCAATTGCTGTGTTAGAGACCAAGGCTGAACAAGGGAAATGCAGGGCTGCTGCTGAACGAGGACGGTGATCTAACAGCAGACGCCAATGGGTCTGAGGGACTCAATGCCTTCTGTGCCTGAGTCTCTACTGAAAAGGTCTCCCAGGCCTCTGTGCTCAATGAAGGGGTTCAAGCAGGCCCCTAACCCCATCTTGGCAGACATCCTCTGCATCATCTCCAGTTTCTCACCATTCCTCCAGAATGGGCAGCCCCACACTGGGACACACTCTTCCAGATGTGGCCACACCAGTGCTGAGTCAAGTCAGACGACAACTCCCCTTGTCTGCGTGGCCATGCTCCTCCCAGTGCAGCCCAATATACACATGGCCATATTCCTGTTTATCACCACTGGCTGCTATGGCATCCCTTGTAATGCCCAGGGCCTCTTCTTTGAGGTTGCTCCTCATCCAGTCAAGTGTGAGCCTGCCTTGATGAGGACATACTAGGTAAATGAAATTGCAGGACAAGATGGATAGGTATTACCACAGTGACCATCCCAGAAACACCACATGAGGGTACAAAGCAAGACAAACCATCTCTGATGAGGAAAGGGTAATCAAAGGTGGACTACTTGCATGGGAGGGCATGAGCATGATCAAAGGGAAGAACTTGGGAGGGGCAAAAGAAGGAAAAAGAAAATACAAGGCGAAGCTGAGGATATGATCAGGGCTGTTCAGGGGTCCCTGCCAAGCAGCCCTTCAGCTGCAAAAGGCTGATTGGAGTGGGACAAGAAAGCTGAACTTGGTCCGACCATATTTACACCTGACTTATTTCCATGGTCATGGGGAACCGGAGTGCTTTCCCTAAAATCATCAAGAGAAAAGCCATAGTGGATGGAAACACTGAATCTTTCAGGCTGCAAGTGACCTCAGGAGGTTTCTAGTCCAAACTCCTGCTCACAGCAAGGTCACCTGTGGGGTCAGACCAGGTTGCACAGGACTTTATTCACATTGGGCTTCAAACCCTCCAAAGATGGCGATGGCACCTACTCTCTGGGAAACCTCATTGATCATTGGCCCTCATCATCCCATCATGCACAACAGTGAAGAGCCTGACTCTTCCAGATTACCTCCTGGTAGGTGTGGGAAGACTGTTCTATGGTCTCCCCAAAGCCTTCTTTTCCATTGAGTCAACAAATCCAGCTTTCTCAAACTTCCATAGTGAGAAAGTCAATGTTACGCATTCAACCTGAGTGTCCTGAGATGTTTAAGGCTCTTGCAACCCTGCTGGATTCTCTTGAATCTGCCAAAGACTTCAGGGTTGTTAGAATATCACCACCCTCCTGCTATAACTTTGTGTATAGAATCGTAGAATCATAGAATATTTTTGGTTGGAAAGGACCTTTGAAGATCACCTAGTCCAACCCGGCTGCAATAAGCAGGGACATCTTCAACTAGATCAGGTTGCTCAGAGCCCCGTCCAGCATGACCTTGAATGTTTCCAGGGTTGGAGCATATACAAGCACTCTGGGCAACCTGGAACAGTGTTTCACCACCCTCATCGTGAAAAAGTTCTTCCTTCTATCTAGTCTGAATCTACCCTCTTTAATTTTAAAACCATTCCCCCTTGTCTTATCGCCACAGGCCCTCCTAAAAAGTCTCTCCCCATCTTTCTTATAAGCCCCCTTTAAGTACCGGAAGGCTGCAATAAGGTCTCCCTGAAGCCTTCTCTTCTCCACGCTAAACAACCCCAGCTCTCTCAGCCTTTCCTCTGATCATTTTCATGGCCCTCCTCTGGACCCGCTCCAACAAGTCCATGTCTTTCTTATGTTGAGGGCTCCAGAGCTGGACGCAGTACTCCAGGTGGGGTCTCACCAGAGCAGAGTAGAGGGGCAGAATCACCTCCCTCCACCTGCTGGCCACACTGCTTTTGATGCAGCACAGGATACTGTTGGCCGCCTGGGAAGGGACCCATAAGGATCATCGAGCCCAACTCCCTGCTCCATGCAGGACGACCTAATACGAAACCATATGGCTAAGAGGAATGCCGTCCAGACGCTCCTTGAACTCTGAGAGGATTGGTGCCATGAGCACTTCCCTGGGGAGCCTGTTCCAATGACCAACCATCCTTTGGTGAAGAACCTTTTCCTCATGTCYAGCCTAAACTTCCCCTGATGSAGCTTCATTCCATTTCCTCATGCCCTCTTGCCACAGTCTTTAATAGTACTGATAGACCTTGGGCTGCCCCATCTTCTCAGTTGGAGGACCACGACTGCGGGAAGAATGACTGTGTTCATGTCGTGGTTTAACCCCAGCCGGCAACTAACCACCACACAGCCGCTTGCTCACTGCCCCCCCGGTGGGATCGGGGAGAGAATCTGAAGAGTAAAAGTGAGAAAATTTGTGGGTTGAGATAAAGACAGTTTAATAAGTAAAGCCAAAGCAGGGGTGTACCTGCTCCAAGTGGAGCCACAGTCTCTCCAGTCTCTCCAGGGTCTACCTGCTGCAGCATAGACTGCCGCAGTCACTTTGAGGTGCACCTGCTCCAGCATGGCCTTCTCCATGGGCCACAATGCCTTCAGAGATAGACCTGCTCCAGTGTGGCCTTACCCACAGCCACAGTCCCTTCAGAACTAAACCCTCTCCAGCATGGCCTTACTCATGGCTGCAGTCCCTCCAGGGGTGTACCTGCTCTGTCGTGGGCTTATCCATGCCACATGCTTTGAGGTGCTCCAGCATGACCTCATGCACAGCCACTGATGCTTCCAGGKGTACCTGCTGCAGCATGGACTTCTCCACAGCCACAGATGCTTYGAGGTGCCTTCTCCAGTGTGGACTTCTCCTTGGGCCACAATCCCTTCGGAGGTGTACCTGCTGCAGGACAGACATAACCACGGCCACAGGCGCTTTGGGGTGTCCTGCTCCCACATGGACCCATCCACAGGTCACAGTCCCTTCCACTCAAGTTCACACTGGAGTTCCAGCCTGTCCAGTACAGCAGCACAGAAACAGCAACGATGCCCTGGCCATATGCCAGCCCAGGTGCATCACCATTGCTGTTATCAAAGTGTTCCCAGGCCCAGCCAAGTAAGATGATAAGCAGTACAGCAGTACAGCAAGCAGCGAAAGCAAAAAGCAGCCACTAACGAGCACTAGACTCTAATATACAGTAAGGCAAGCAAGTCCCATGGCAAGCACAGCAGCCTGTCGATTAATAGCTAAACAGATATAACAGCTATAAATTTGATGTAGCACATTCCAATCAAACCTGTCGTTATTTCGAACCCTTCGAGCCCTACATTGGGCACCAAAAAGGACTGCCATGGTTTTACCCTGGTGGGCAACTAAGCACCACACAGACTCTTGCTCACTTCCCCTGGTGGGATGGGGGAGGGAATCAGAAGGGTAAAAGTGAGAAAACTCGTGGGTTGAGATAAAGACAGTTTAATAGGTAAAGCAAAAGCCATGCACGCAAGGAAAGCAAAACAAGGAATTCATTCACTCCTTCCCATCGGCAGGCWGGTGWTCAGCCATCTCCAGGAAAGCAGGGCTCCATCACGCATAACGGTGACTTGGGAAGACAAACGCCATCACTCTGAATGTCCCCCCCTTCCTTCTTCTTCCCCCAGCTTTATATGCTGAGCATGACATCATATGGTGTGGAATATCCCTTTGGTCAGTTGGGGTCAGCTGTCCCAGCTGTGTCCCCTCCCAAATTCTTGTGCGTCCCCAGCCTACTCACTGGTGGGGTGGGGTGAGAGGCAGAAGAGGCCTTGACTCTGTGTAAGTGCTGTTCAGCAATAACAAAAACCACCCTGTGTTATCAACACTGTTTTCAGCACAGATGCAATACATAGCCCCATACTAGCTACTGTGAAGAAAATTAACTCTATCCCAGCCAAAACCAGCACACCTTGCCATCCGTGGCTGCCCTCCCATCACTCCACCTGTCCCACCAGGGCTCTGCAGTCCCTATGGGCGAGCATGTTTCTGCATGTCCAGCAGAAATGAAATTGCTGGGGAGGGGAGGGGAGAGGAGAGGCCGGCAATGCAGAAGTGCATGGGAGCTTGGCTGGGAGGTTACTTCTGTTGTAGGAAGAGAGAGACGCCAGGAGAGGCATTGTAGCTGGGAGGTTGATTTTGAGGTCACTTCTTTTGCAACCTGACTGAATTGCAGCAAGCAGGCCGGTACTGTGACATCATCAGGCATATCACAAAGCCCAACATGACACAGATGTCTGCTCAGGGAGGGYAGAGGTGGGTAAAACCAAGGTGGTTGGGCTGTTGCTTGGAGGTCACCTCGTTACAGCAATGTGATTGGCCAGGAACAGGTGGGCATCATGAGGTCATCAGAAGCACCAGATGTGAAGGCTGCAGGCAGATGACTGATCCCCTGCTCAGGCCCTGCCCTGGGGTAAAGACACCTGTACCTGAAAAGGGAACATATGGGACATGGCGTGAGAAATTGCAGGATGTGACAKAGAACTGTGTAAGAAGGGACTAGAAGTACAGGCAGCATGATGTGTCCCACACATCACCCCCATCCCTGCACGGATAACTGGAGGGGAGCATTGGGGAGCTTCTGGATGGTCAAGTCTTGCAAGGCCAGCAGTGCCAGGGGAACCCATCAGTGATGCCATTTAAGGCCCGGATGACCTAGGCAATGGTATCCGACTACCAAATGATGGTACAAATGGAACAAACCTGAGACCGTTGGGGAAAAAGTAATTGGTGACGGTTGTTACTTGGGGAGGGGACTGGGGCACAGAAAGGGAGCGATCCCGGTGGACTGGGAGGAAGAAGCCTGTGGATGGGGAGAGGAGAGGGATGCAAGGGGCCAGCTGCAGTTTGGAAGGGGCTGCTCAGTGCTGACCTGTCCAAACCCCATGCCTGATCACCGTGGTGCGTCCTGCCTTCTTCTTAAACTCTGCTCCTGGCTATTTGCTGTGTGAACGTGCTCATTCATGTGTGTGTGTGTGTGTGTATGTGAATGTACGTACATGCTTTGCTGGCGGACTCCAAGTGGGGCTGGCTGGAAGAGGAGGACACCAGGATGTGGAGGCACCCAAGG
>JAYKAV010000978.1:0-22531 GCA_035582835.1 Phoebastria nigripes | reverse complement strand
GGTGCAGCATCGCCTGTCACCTACACACAAACCTCCTTCTGCTTTCTACAGCGCTGGCCACAACAGCTCCCTCCTGGGCCTGGGAAACAGCGACATCCCCACGCACCCTTGGTGTGACACCTTTGGCCAGATTTCGCCCCAGAAAACACGGGAGCAGGCCAAGAGCACGGGGTAGCTGCGGCAGCATCCAAAAAGACAAAGGGTCACCCATCTCCCTCCTGGGTACCGACCCACATTCAAACGTCACCTTCTGCAAGGGCGGGAGCCTGGATTCCCACGTCCCAAAACGCTGCTGGCATGGCAGCATCCAAGGGTCCACTACACTTCATTTCACCTCGCTCACACACACACACACACATGTGCACACACTGACCTGTTCACCACAGTGACGTGCCTCTGCATGGGAATTTCTTTAGATGCTCCACTCACAGCGGCTGGCGGCATGGCAGACCGGACACCCTCCATACTGGGTTTCACCACTCCACACGCCACTCCTCTGCCTCGTGGCGGGCGAGGAACTGGCCTCTTGCTGCCTTCTTCTGGCACGCTCAAAGGCCTGGGCTGTCGCAAAGTTCCTTTGGGCTTTCCTAAAGAGTTTGCAGACGTAGCTGTGAGTAGCGCTCTCCTCCACCCAACCCAAAGAGACTTCAAGCACAGCTGATAACTCCCTCCAGGGAGTCCATACTTTTCCAAAAGACAGTTAAGAAGGATGCTCGCAGCCACAGTCGTGGGTCTCTCTGCTACAGCACCGTGGCTCGCACCCAAGGACTCACCAACCACAATCTCCACCGCCGCGCTGCAGCAGGGAAAGAAACAGGAGACCCATCTCTCCTTACACTCTCAGAAAAGCCATGCACCTGTGAGGTGCCACAACAGGTCACGTCTCAGGTGGAACCCATGCTGCCCTTTACCACCCAATGGCAGCAACAGCAGCTCCCAGAGGAGTAGCATGTGCAGCCTAACTCCACCTYCTCGGCCACCTCCTGCACYGCCGCCCAAAGGGTTTCTTCTTCTCTACCCTGGCTGGCAAGCACCCTCCTCCCAAACTCCCACCACACAGCGGAGGTTACCAAGTAACACCTGCAGAGGAACACACCACACTGGCCTTCAGGCCACACTGGGATAAACAAGCTCTTGGTCACTTCGCTCGTTACTTGCTGGCTGTACCACACCAGTTTTGGCGGGCTCAAACACTTCCGACGGGTATCGCCATGCAAGGCAGTGAACCAAGGTGCGTTTACAACCTTCGTCATTTTATTGAGATATGAGTCACCAGTTCAGCTTCCCGACTAGAGGGTAGACTGTTGGTGTGGTCGCAGGAGAGCAAGAAGAAGCAAACCCTTCGTTACAGACAAGAACAGGGGAATACAAACAAACTGTGAGACCCACTGTTGCTCCAGGCTGCCAACTTGAACGCAGATGGGCCTTGCCTGGGCCTGATCCTGGGATACCCCACTGACAGCAACAAAACAACAGCACGGCAGTGAGGGAAAGCTGACCCACAGGCTCTGGGAAAACGCTGCTGCAGCAGCTTACGCAAAAGGCACAGAGGTACAAAGAGCAGCCCCTGGGCGTCAGCAATGTTGTGGCACCAGGGCACTTGCAGCAGCAACAGGAGCTGCTGAAACAGCCACAGATTATGCTAAAGGGGCTCCTTCTCACTGCGAGGGTATGGCTTATCCCTGCCACGTCACAATGGGCTGAGCTCGGCCTCAAGAACGAGCAGGCTCATTGCCACACTTCTCGCCCGCATCTCAACCACGTTTCTCAGAGAAGCACGGGAGGTGGAAGTGAAGCCAAGTGTCCTCCAAGAACTTTTTTTTCAAGATCATTCACATCTCACATACGCGCTCAAGAAGGGCTTCCTCACTGACCATGGCTTGCAAGCACAAGCAACCCTTGTCAACAACACTCCCCGCTCCCACAAACTCTTCACCAGGACCACGCAACTTGTGGCCATTAGTGACACACCCTCATGGCCAAGACTTTTGCTCCAGCAGTTGCACAGTTCCTTCACAAAGGCAGGCCCTCCACAGTTGCCTGGGGCTTACCTGCTAATGTGACTGGAGACGTGTTCTTCAGCCTCATCTGGCAGTTCACTTGCCGTCCCATTTTCCTCTTGGAACTCCTCTGTCGGGCCACCAGTTGAGCAATTGGCACAGTCTCGCTGCAAGCAACAGCATGGCAAATGACCTTGTTGGAGTAGGAAGGGGACAGGGGGGAAAACAGTCAGTAAGGCCCAAGCTCATCCACAGCCTGCAGAAGGATTTACAACCATTTCCATGCCTGTAACTGCTGGGTCATGCAGGCCTGCAGGCAGTTCAGCAAAGGCTTCAGCAGCAGACACAGACCTTAAAGACCTCCCTCTCCTTTCGCAGTGCACCTCAGAAATCAGCAAACCAGACAGCCAGAGCCTCTCCATCACCTTCCCACATTAGGCTGGGCCCCACCGAGAAACAGCCTGGTTTCTCACCCCCATCCTACAGGCTGACCATCTCGCTTTACAACACCGGGAAGCCACAGGCTTCCAGGCTGCCCTCGCTGCTCCTGCCAAGGCTGGCCAGGGGCTCTGGCACCACTCTGACCCTACGGAGCCAGGCTGCCTTTGCCCTGCTTAACAAAGAAACAGCATGGCCATCCTGGCTGCACAGATCGCCCTGCAGGCACTGGGCTGGCCCCCAACAACAGCCCAGCCTTGGGCAAGCCCATGGCCACCTCCCTGGCCTCCTTAATGGCCTCTTGCCTCGACCTCCCCTTGCCATGTCAGCAATGCTGCCAAAGGCCATCCCTTGAATGGATGCAGCAACCCTGCTTCAGCAAGCCCCCAAACCACATGCCTAGCATGCACTTTTCCTCACAGAGTAGACGCAAGCCCAAACTTTTGGGCCATTCAACTGCTAACAGCCTACAAAGGCAGCTGGACGAGTACTCCTCCAGGGCTCAAGGATACAGGCAGCCACCCAAAAATCCCCTGAGTGAAAAACAGCAGTCTGTGGCCTCAGGGGCTCTCCCCATGGGTCTCAGCCATGCTCTGTGGTGGTGGTACAGGCTGAAAAAGGGGCCCTCACGCACAGCACTGCTACCCTCATAACCATGGCCCCCAACAAGCACGGGGGTTGACAGTTTAGCACAGGAGCAGGGCAGGACAAACTCAGGGACTTGGGCAGCACCTCTGAAGTTTAGCAAACAGCAGCTCCAGAAAGGAACTTCTCTCACAAGCGAGCCAGGGCAACCAAAGCAGAAAAAACGAGTGCCAAGACAGAAACGGAAGCGATTGCTAAGCAGCAACAGCTTGCTTGAGAGCTCTCCTCAGTCCCTCAAGCTGACCCAAACAGCCCAGGGAAATATGGACAAGGGATGACAACACTAGGAACAAGCAACACTCTTGGCCTCCAGCAGTGCGCTCCAGCTCGTCCTTCCCCTCCTCTTCCTCCTCCACTGCGCACCCAGCATCTGCACTGGGCTGGCTCAACATACAGCCATTGGAGGGAGTCCTCTCCTTCTGAGGGACAGCTCTCCCATCCAAGGAGCTCCTGCTTAGAAATCGGACAGCACACCCACTGTGCAGTCAACACCTATGCAGAAAGCAGCCTCACCACTGCAGTGGTTAAATACAAGGAATCACAGAAAAATTGAGGCTGGAAGACATCTCTATAGATCACCTCATGCAGCATCAACTAGACCTAGCTGCTCAGGATATTGTCCAGTCAGGGGTGGAATATCTCCAAGAGTGGAGACTTCTCAACCACTCTGGACAGCTTGTTCCAGTGTTTAGCCACCCTTGCCCTAAAAAAGTGGGGGGTTTAATGTTTAAATGGAATTACCTGTATTTCACTTTCCTCCTGTTGTCTCATCTGTTCACTGGATACCACTGAGAACTGGGGATGGAGTCTGGCTCCATGTTTTTCTACTCCCTCTGACAGATATTAATACACATGGATAAGATCCCCCTGAGCTTTCTCTTCTCCGGAACGAACAGTCCCAGCTCTCTGAGCCCTCCATCAAAGATGTTCCAGCCCCTTCATCATCTTCACAGCCATTCACTGAACTTGCTTCAGTGTGTCCATGTCTCTCTTGTTCTGGGGATCATGGGACTGGACACAGCTTCCCAGATGTGGTCTCACTAGGACTGAGTAGAAGGGAATAATCACCTCCGTCAGTGTGCTGGCAACACTCTTCCTAATGCAACCCAGTATGCTGCTGGTCTCCTTTGCTGCAATGGCACATTGCTGCTCACTGTGAACTTCATGTCCACCAGAACCCCCAGGAATTTCTCCGCCAAGTTACTTTCCAGCTGGTCAGCCCCCAGACTGTACAGGTGCATGGGGTTATTCTTCCCCAAGTGCAGGACTTGGCATTTCCCTGCATTGAACTTCATAGGGTTCCTGTTGTTCCATTTCTCCAGCTTGTTGAGGTCCCTCTGAATGGCAGCACACTCATCTGCTCTATCAGTCCCTCCTATCATCTAGAGACTTGCTGAGGATGATCTCTGTCCCATCATCTAGGTTATTCATGAATACGTTAGACAGCATTTCCCCAGCATCAACCCCTGGTGCACTGCAACAGACCCACGGACTTGTGCATGTCCAGTTTGTTTAAATGTTCCCTAGTCAAATCCTCCCCCACTGAGGGTAAGTCTTCCTTGCCCTGCACCTTCCCACTGGTCTCAGGAGCTGATGGCTGGTCTTACCAGTAAAGACCAAAGCCAAGAAGGCAATCAGTGCCTCAGCCTTCTCCATGTCCTTTAAGACCAGGTCCCAATTCCCATTCATCAGCAGACCCACATTTTCGCTAGTCATCCTTTTTACCTGTAGAAACCTTTATTGCTGCCCTTCAYRTCCCTTGCCAGATTCAGCTCCRTATGGGCTTYAGCTTTCCTAAGCCCATCCCTGCATGTTTGGACAGTGTCTCTATACTCCTTCCACCTCACCCAATTCTGCTTCTACCTCTTGTGCGCATGCTTTTAATGGCAGAGTTAAGTCAGGAGCTCCTTGTTCATCCATGTGTGCCTCCTGCAACCTTGCCTTTAAAATAGTCACTTAAATAAGACAGAAACTTTGTCATACAGTGCACAGTACCYGCCTGAGTCTTAACTCATCTTTGTGAAAGGTGAACCTGAAATCCTTAACTCTTCACCCTTTCAGACATGTCTGTGCAGCAACCCGTGCTCCATGGTTTGAGCATGGATTTGATAAGGCTTTAGTGAAATGAAACACAGCAAAGAGTTGTAGTTCTTCATTTGGTGTACCTTCGTTCTTCTAGTTTTTCTGTTGCTCCTGTATCTTCTCCTGTTGTCTGTACAGTTAACCAGCTATTTTAAGGACTTTCTTTGGAAGGATGCTCTCGGAACTGGCAGTGCTTTGGGAGCTGTTCTGAAGGTGATGGTACTCTGTCTTGGTTTTCAAGTTGTTGAACTCGCCAATAATAAATACAGTCTTTCTTAAGCCCATGCATGCTTGTTTGGGCAGCGTCTCTATATTCCTCCCTGGTCACTTCTCCCTGCTCCCACCTCATGCACACTTCCTTTTCATGGTTGAGTTTTGTCAGGAGCTCCTTGTTCACCCACGTAGTGCTCCTGCCACCTTTGCTTTTTTTCCAATTGTTGAGACGGACCATTCTTGAAATTAGGGGGCACAATCCTTGAAAATCCACTACCTCTCCTGGGCCACTCTTCTCTCCGGGACTGTATCCAATGGGAGTCTCCAAGCAGATTCCTGAACAGGCCAAACTCTGCCCTCCTGAAGTCCTGGCTTGTTGATACTACTATTTGCTTTATTCCCCTTCTTTCAGGCTCCCGAACACCACCAGCTCGTGGTCACTGCAGCCAGGGCTGTCCCCAGCCTTTACATCTCCAACCAGTTCTTCCTTGTTTGTAAGGATCAGGTCCAGCAGACCATCTCCTCTCATCAGCTCATCACTTGTGTCAGGAAGTTGTCATCAGCACCCCCCAGAAACGTCCTGGATTGCTTGGCTGTCTTGTCCCTCCAGCAGGTATGGCTGTGGCTTAAGTCCTCCATGAGGACCAGGGCCTGCAAATATAAGGCTTCTTGCAGTTGTTGGAAGAAGGCATCACCTGCTTCATCTACTACTTCTTCCCAATCAGGGCATTTGTAACAGACAGCCACCATAATGACGCCCATACACTGGTCTGTCCACTACCCATAAGCTCTTGCTGTCTCATCATCTGTTCGAAGGCAGAGCTCCAAGAGTCCCCACTGCTCCCACACTGGAGGGGCACACAGAAACTCCTCCTCCTCGCCATTCCAGCCCGTCATTCCTCAACAGCCTGTGTCCATCCACAGCAGCACACCAGTTGTGTGAGCTGTCACAACAGCCCTCCATGACCCCAACGAGATCACAGCCCTGAATGGCACGCAGACCTCCAGTTTCTCCTGGTTGTGCCCCATTATGCTGGTTTTCGCTGGGATAGAATTAATTTTCTTCATAGTAGTTAGTATGGAGCTATGTTTTGGATTTGTGCTGGAAACAGTGTTGACAATACAGAGATGTTTTAATTATTGCTGAGCAGTGCTTAGAATCAAGGCCTTTTCTGTTCTCACACCACCCCACCAGCGAGTAGGCTGGGGGTGCACAAGAAGCTGGGAGGGAACACGGCTGGGACAGCTGACCCCAACTGACCAAAGGGATATTCCATACCATATGGCGTCATGCTCAGCGTATAAAGCTGGGGAAAGAAGACGGAAGGCGGGGTGTTCGGAGTGATGGCATTTGTCTTCGCAAGTAACTGTTACATGTGATGGAGCCCTGCTTTCCTGGAGATGGCTGAACACCTGCCTGCCAATGGGAAGCAGTGAATGAATTCCTTGTTTTGCTTTGCTTGCATGTGCAGCTTTTGGTTTACCTATTAAACTGTCTTTATCTCAACCCACGAGTCTTCCCACTTCTACCCTGCTGACTCTCTCCCCCATCCCACTGGGGGGCAGTGAGCGAGTGGCTGTGTGGTGCTTAGTTGCCAGCTGGGGTTAAGCCAGAACACCCACGCTGTGGGCAGTCGTGTGCAGGCACTTTGGAGAGGTGCCCGTTTCCAGAGAAGGGTGCAAGAGCTTTCCTCATACTCCTGGCTAACAGGCTGTTTACGTAGATGCACGCGGGACGGACCACCTTCAGCCCTGCTCTGTTCTCAAGGTCTCAACATGAAAGATTTTTTTGTTCATACACAGTTTATCATAGTTTCATAAATGCACGTCTTTGGTACCTTTCAGGTTCTTCCTGTCACTAATGTCACAAGTTATTTTCAGCATTTTCTTCCCTTGTTTTCACATCACAGTGACTTTAAGTTTAGCATAAATGATGGTTTGAGTTAGAATGAATTCAGATGGAAAAAGAGGTGGGGTGGATGAATTCACTGGCAGCCAGGCAAAGCAGTCTTCAAATTCCTCTTTTTGGAGGGGCCTAGTTATTCGAGCAGAAGTCAAAGTTTCCTTAGAGGAAGGTGCAACCATATGCTGCTTGTAACTGAACATGAAGCGAAGCAAAGCAGGGTTCCTTCAGACGACACAACCACCCATTGCAGGTGCACAGTATTTCAATTTGAGTTCCCTTGCAGTGTTTTCTGTATACTGAATTTAATCCTCATCCTGTGTGGAAACTGGAGAACATACCTCACGTGAAGGAATAATTGTCAGCGTTCATCTTTCCTATATTCAAGAAGGCTAAATTAGTGTTCATTAGCAAGAGGAACAGGAGACAATTTCTATCATTGCCTTTCCAACACAACCAGTCTGTTCAGCATCAGTTACCCAGGCAATACTCATCTCACACAAATCCTTTGATTTAAGGAGCATGTAACATGTAGCACTCTGAGATCAATTTGTATTATTTACTGCCCACTTTATAGGATTGCTTGTTGTATGCGTTTCTCGTGGTATGTCTTGGACAGCTGCCCTAGCAGTAAGGGAAGTCCTTTTAGGACTACCTAGCCTGCAGCCAGGATCATCAGCTGCCAGCAGATCCCTGCGTGTGCGAGCGTGTCTTGCTTTCCTCCCCCACTGTCCCCAAAGGGATTAAAGGAAGAGGCAAGGGTCTTGGCAGCCTTTTTGGAGGTCAGAGTACTCCCAGAGCCACGAAGAGAGACTGGTTGACTGCATGCTCTTGCAGCAGGCTTGTGTAGACTCTGAGCTATGGTCTCAGCTTACAATGGAGCTCAAATATTCTGGAGAGATGTGAATGAAGAGCAAAGTGTTATACTGAAGTACTGCCCAGGTCCTGTATCAGGAAAGCATGCGGGAGCAGTCCCAGGTAGTTACCAGCCCATGCCAGTGCATAACCACACTTGCCACCCTCTGCTCAATGTTTGCCCAGGGGACACTCTGGACAGCGGCAACAGGAGGGTCATAAAACAGCAACATGGGCTCAGTCGTTGCGACTCTCCTGCCTCCCAGGTGTTTGCAGGGTGCTTCCTCTCAGTTGCTTCAGTCATGCAGAGCATAGTTGGCACTCCTAAACCAAAGCAAGTCCTGCTCAACTACCTCAAGACTCCCGTTTAGTAGCTTTCTCCTTTTCCACCTCCTAAAGCCACATTTCCCTCTCTCCTTAAAGCTGCCACAGAGAAGGCACCACCTCTAGTGCCATCCAAGAGTCCACAAGGCTCTCAGCACACATCGTATTAGAGGATAAGCAAGGCTCTCAAGGGAATGGGAGGATACCAGATTACACCCTGCAAGGCCCTAGTTAGAAACAGATGGCTATCTGCCAGAGCCACCATGAGGAAGCATTAAATTGCAGCATCACAGATGTTCCCAGAGGTACCTGCACTGACATTACTGATGTAGCTGCAGCTGATGCAGGCTTGGAGCAAGTGAAAAAGAACCCCAAACTTGGATACCTGCTGCAAAAGGGCAAATTCTGACAGTTGTAAAAATGCAGCAAGGGAACCTCTTGCTTAAAACCAGCCACATTTCCAGACATCAGCACAAAACCCAGGACACCTCTTGTCACACTCTTCACAGCTAACCAGGACGACCTAGTTCTGAGTCCCCAGATGCCATCCCAATCCAGCTGAGCCAACAAGGGAGCTCAGCCTTAAGTGCTGTCTCCCCAGACCTGCTGTGACAGCCATACATTGTGCCAAACATCTGCTAGCTTTCCCCTCTCCCACACTTTACATAGAATTGTATGGCTCCAACGAGGGAGAGGCTTCAAGCTCTCCACTCAGACAGATCATCTACAAGTCACGCAGCTATGCCAACCATCAAGAGAATGCCTTCTGACTCAAAACCAGGAACTCCACACTATTGGACAAGGAGGTTTGTGGTCCTGGCAAGCTCCTTCCAAGCTGGCAGCCATCACGAGACACAGGCTAGTGCAGCAAGGCCAAGGAATAACTCTCCCACCACACTAATATTCTCTGCTGAGCACTGCACCACCTTCTCCTTGACCTCTGCGCTGACTCCTTGTCCCTTGCACACTTGCTAAGCTGAGGCATTGCAACTCTTGCATCAAGGCACCTCACTTGCATGGGCTCTTCCTCACCTTGGCAAGCCTTCATAGTCCTGCAGCACTGCAACTCATGACAAACGAGAGTGCTAAGCCTAAAGCAAGCACTGTCAGGCTTATAAGCAACAGCACCCACAACAGTTTTGCTGCAGGAAAAAGATGACGCTAAACCCCACCCTGAAGAGATGATCAAGACACACACACACACGAGTTAACTCTCTTTAAGGTCCCAGGACAACCCACCAATATCCCCCCCCCCAGAGACAGGGGCCAGAGCTCTACAGTCACACAAACTGTCTTTCCAGCCAGAACTCCTGTTTCCAGGAAATGCGCTGCAACATTCCATCTTCTGCAAACACAACTTCCTGGTCTGCATGCAGAGGCAGGAAAATAAGGGGCACTTGGTCTATGCCACAGCTTCTACTTCTCCCAGCATTAGTGCACCGCAGGCACGCTACAGTACTTTTCTCAGAAATCCATGGCACAGGCAGAGGTAAAGTTATGAACCATGCACAGTTTACAAACACAAAAGTCATTTCTGAACTGTAACTGATTCTTACCTCTCCCACTTTGTTCCCTTCCATTCTGACCACTCCTGGGATGCTCTCCAAGTAGCTTTCCAGTGTGCCATGTCCTAGGTGCCTAAACGGAATCCACTCGCCGGTCAGGGATTTGTATTCGCCCTGAAGCTCTGACAAAGGTATGCCATTTTTAAAGGGATGAAGAACAGCTCGCAGTGTTTTTGCAATAAGTTCAGGCTCCTGCATCTTCACCTATACCCCCTCCACCCCAAAAGAAAAAAAAAAAAAAGGCATTTTTACATACACAGGCTAAAACTACCAGCTTTTATTGTTCAACTTCCCTCCCCAAACAAGCAAGGATTCAGCGGCTCAGTGGCTCTTCTTTGGAGACCTTGATACTTCTGGATACACTTGTAGGGGCCTGGTCCTGCCAGCCAAGCAGAGGATGGTATGAAACACACGGGGCATGACATTGCCAAAGAAAGCAGCTTACAGAGCACAGCAGCCCCTGTGCATGGGATGGCCCTGCCAGCCAATCACCACAGACCACGTGGCCAGAAGAGGCGCGGGGCTGCCAGGCAATCGGCCCACATCACTGCCTGCAGGGCCAGGACTTCCACCCGAAGAGTGGCAGGGACCCGCTGCCCCCCACCTTGCCACCCAGTGCTCCCTCCGCTCGTCCCCGACAGTGACACCGGGTAGCTCACGGCTGCTCCTCCCTCACGCCAACCCTCATCCCCACACCAGTGCCCACGGGGCACGTGTCAGCTCCGCCATGGAAACCGCATGCACCCGGGCCATGCCACATCTTACCCACAGGCGCACGACGCCTCGACTCCACAGACGCCTCTTCAGAGAGAAAACCCCACAGAAGCGAAACCCTCTCCCTGCAAGCCGGGAGCTGCATACAGCAGGAGCGCCACAGAGCCAGCGCCAACACCGCCCCATCCGAAGAAACACGCGCACGCCACTGCGGCGCTGATAAAGGTGTGACCGATCCGCCGCTTCATCTCCGACAGCACCTGGCCTGGTGCCACAGGCTGCTAGAGCACTGGTGGGACGCTTCAGGAGAAGACTTACCTGCCAGCAAGGGCTCCTGCCCAGGAAGGCTGGGCAGGGCAGGAGGCGGTTTCAAAGCAGGTGCCAGAGCTACCTAAAGCCCTCCCACCCCTTCAGCTCCCAGGCCTGCGCACACTCAGGGCTTCTCCAGGGCCAGCCAGCTACGCTCATGAAACACCAGGAAGTTCCAGGCACAAGTGCTGCCGGGCAGGCGCTGCGCTCCTGGGCAGGCGTTCTGCTTGCAGACGCTCACTCGCCGCAGACGCAGTCTCCCCAGAGAAACCTCCCCGCCACGATCGTGGACCGAAGCCGGACGGAGCTCTCGCACAACCCAGGACCAACCCTGCGCTCAAAGCACGTGCTGCACGCAGGATCCAAGTCCTAACACTGAGCACGCTCGTGTGCTTGAAACACCTCATCTTCACCCCCCCAGCAACTAATGTGCAACACGAGCAGAGGCAGTGGTTCGGGAGAAGGCAACCTCACTCTCCTCAAGCCTCTCTAGCTCAAGACACAACAGGAGAGCCCCTCACCCCCGAGCACACGAAGGCAAGCAACTGCCGCTCGCGTACCTGCGCCGTGCTCCCTCCAAATGGCGGCAGCACCAGGCAGCTGCCTGCAACTGCAGTACCGCTATGCAGGACTCCACGTAAAGTTAGTCTGTGCTGCTCTCTGCAGAAGCAGCCCCTCTCYCCTCACCRTTTCCCTTTTCTAGGGGAAATCACCCTGGGCAACGCACCAAGTCCAAAAGGAAGAGAAATCCCAACCCTCAGCACATTTCAGACGCCGTGCCACACGTTTCAGTCTACGCACGGACATTAACACTGTCTCTACCTTCCTGCACCCAAGTTCACGACAGCCCAACTCAGCTGCCGGGCAAGGAGGCACAGCATTAAGGCCTATTCTTCACCATTCCTTGAASAGTTTTTCTTTGTGCACACACAGCACTTTACTAACCTGACCGTGYCTCTGTGTGTGTACATGTATATTTACACACAGGTACACCCACATACCTACACCTGTCCAGATAGCACTGCGTATACATGTGGTTACACACACATGGTTCAACAAGCTGCTACACACACGTGCTTCGGCAGGAACAATCACAGAAATTTCAGCATAACTAGTTCTACAACAAACTTCCATTCGTGTCTCGGGGGGCAGGCTATCACTGAAATCAGCTCAGCCACTGTCTCTCCGACAGGCTGGAAACCCTCACAGCATTCAATGAAGACTGTGCCTGTATTCAATCCAGCTCACAGGCACAAAGGTACTCCAGGTCCTTATCCCAGCAATTCCTGTCCAGTGTGTTTCACTGACTGATCCTGGAACAACCTCTACCACAGCTACGTTCTCAGCAGCCCCTGCTCAACTACGGGCCACAGCGTTACTGTGCCCAGAAGGAGGTGCACACTTCGAACACATGCACTTGCACACCTCCAGATGGCAATGGCCGGCAGCCACGCTGGGCATCTGGATCCTTCTCTTATCCTTTTAGAGACTTAGCAGCTGGTGAACAGAGCTTCAAAGAGTGAGAGGAGGTGGTGGTCACCTGCCAGAAGGAAAAGACCCAGGAAGTCCGTATCTCTTGGACCCACTTCTTGTGGGGAAGTCATGTGTTGGACAAATGCGTAAGTCACAACTTGGTATTAAAGTTTCGATCGTATAAAAAACCAAACCCCAAACATTGAGAAGTGCACCAAAAATGCAGTTTTGTCTGCAACTGTGTTCCAAGTCACGTACATACAAGAGATATGGAAAAGCCAATGAGAAGCATTTTTGGGGCCTTTTTCTCTACTCTCTCTTTTAAATAATATACCCAAATTCTTATTTCATTAATATGGCTCTTGAAAGTCCTCTTACCTGAACTGCCTGAATTTAACTTACTGCTTAGGAAAAATTAACGCAATGTCCATATACAGCTGGGCAGAGTGACAAGGAAGAAAACTTACAATAACCTGGGAAGGCAGTTTCAAAAGTTGATTCAAAAGAGGAAACTTMAATAAAAAAAGAAAGGGGGTGGGGAGATGGGGGGGACAACATCAAGCCACCATCAGATAGCTCTGTAGTACACCAATACTAAAGGACTGAGTTAGATGAGAACTAGCAAAGAGGATACGATAAAATATATCCCCCTAAATTATATTATGAGAAGCAGTCATGAGGACAATTCACTTAGTTAAATGAGATGACTGATACTAAGGTACAAAGGTTAAACTGAATGCAGTCTTTGACTTACACCTGAACGACATTCCCATTCCTACAACTAGCAATAATGCAGAAGACTTGCAATGCTGTAATGGTGACAATAAGTAACACACTGATACATTATCAGAAAGCTACATTGCTCAGAGTGGCTTCTGAAGCTTTTTTAAAATTCTTTTTGTGGTCAGCTGCTATAAGGTTAGGTCATTCAACAGTTATGACATTCACCCAGCGCCTCACTGCATCCAGACGAGAGGACACTTCATTGGAAACACAGCCCGAGGAGCCTCTATCAGTAAGTTGGGGCACATCATTCAAACCAGTCTTCTCCGGCATCTGAACAGAAACTTTTTTCCATATGCTTAAAACACATTACCAGCCTCCAGCTGCAAAACAGCCTCCACGCTGCAGATTACTACTCAGGCTAACAAAAAAAGGAAGTGAGCACAGTTCTCCTGCTTAGAAGGATGAACTAATAGCCATACTTTTAAAAGACTACAAACACAACCCTGTGGAACACAGGTCTCCTCTGAAGGCACGAAGTAGTCACTAACCCGCTGAAGTCGGGACACTTTCTCTGTCACAACGGAGCCACTGAGGAGAATCAGCCTCTCGCTGACAGGCAGACCCTGGCCCTCTACACTGCCTCTCCCCCCAGCCGGGGAGGGCTGACGCCCGGCGGGGGTCCGCTGTTTCCTTACCACCACCTCAACCCAGGGGCTTTCAGACACCAGCCAAAGCCTCTTCCCCTGTCGCTGCTGCTGCTGCTGCTGCTGCTGTTGCTGTTGCTGCTCCTCCTGCTGCCGCCGCCGCCGCCGCCGCCGCCGCCGCCGCCGCCGCCGCCGCGGGCCGGGCCGGGGCTGAGGCTGGGCCGAGCGCCGCCGCCTCCCTGTGAGGGGACGGCGCAGCAACGGTGCCCGCTCCCCTCACGCCGAGTGAGCGGCCGCACGGCCCCACCCAGCACCGCCCACTCGCGCCCAACCGCCGCCAACTCCACCGCACCACCCGCCTCCCGCCCTGGGGCGCTCCGCGCGCATGCGCCGGGTGGCCTTGCCACGCCTTTGCCCCTCCCGAGCCAGCCCGCGGCGCATGCGCGCCACCTGCCTCCTCCCGCTCTCCGGGAAGGGGCCACGTGGCCCGCCTGAGGGGGGCGCCCCGCTGAGGCGGCGGGAGCCATTTGGGGACTGCGCGGGGGCTCTCCCGCCCCGCCGGTGCAGCCTCAGTTCACCATGTTCTCTTCCCATGGGACCGGTGAAACCTCAGTCCTGTTACAGGGCAGCAGCTAAAATCGCCTTCTTGAGGGAGAGACTGAGGAATGACAGTTAAGTGCATCTCTTCTACAGAGAACGCAGGTTTTAAATTAATTCGCTTAATTGCTTCAATTTCTGAGTACTGAACACTGAGTTTAATTCTATAGTTGGATCTCTCTATTGACACCTGTACAAAACCATTGCGTGGGTGCCCTCTCCATCGAGGGGCTGGGGCTGGTGAGTGCCCGGGTGTCACCTGGGCCTTGTCTGCACTGCCTTGGGCCTGCGGCATCCTTTCAGCAGGGCTGTGCATGCTCAGCCTGTACCCAGGCAGCTCCCGAGCTCCAGATGCCACATGTCTGCRTAGACACCTTGAGCAATGCTGCATACTTGAAACCTTTAGATCCCACAGGTTTGGCTTCTGTTGTGTCATCCAGCATTCCAAACACATGGCTGATCAGTGCCCCACAAAGAGGGGCAGAAGATGGTCACCAGCCATATGCCACTAGGCCTCATGAAGTCAGCTCTGTTGCTCGCTGCCAGCAATGGAGAGCCCCTCATCATGCTGCCATCAGGGAGCTCTGCCACCATGCAGCTTGCCTGCAGCAGCAATCCCTTCTCTGCAGATGTTGTCCACTTCTGCGAGCCAGACTGGAGGCAACATCAGATCAAGCTGCATGATGGCAGATCAATGGAGGGCTGTCAAAGCCAAGCCAGAGGCTGGCCCCACAGAGGGAGAGTGCAGGGGCACATGCCAGGGCAGAGGTGGAGATCCTGAACCTCACCTGGGGTGTGCCTGCAAAAGGCTCCCAATGATGACTACCACCAAGACTTGGTGACAGCCACCTTCTGCCACAACCAGGACAGCCTCCAGAGGCTGCTTCCTGTCAGAGTCCAGTATTCTCTGACCAGGCTTTTTAGATACTCCACACATGGAGGGTCCAATGTTTAATACAAAGTTTACTCATTTGAGGCTATTTGCATTTACAAGGATTTTCCATTTAGTAGGGTGATACAGCAATCACAGTATAAATACACATTACATTTCACAGACTATTGCATTTCCAATATACTGTGGAATCACAATATAGTTGTAAATCTCATTAATGGTCTCTAGAATATGCATATTGTCACAACACTGGCTGTCACTAATTGCCAGGAAGGGATATGTGGGTTGCAGCCAGCTGAAGTCTGGAGTTCTCTCTTTAGAGGTCCTTTGTTCATTGTTTTTGACATTTTTGTACTTATTGTTGGGATCAGCCACATCTACACTCCCTATGCTGGTCTACTTGAGTTTATTGCCATGGAGTCTGCAATGTGAAGTCTGTGTCCCATCTCTTCCCACTTCATGCCTGTACTCCTCTATGCTTCTTGCTGTAACTGCTCAAGGCCTTCAGTATCACACCAGGCCTGTATTTCTCTCACTACATCAATGTGCTAGTGCTGCAAATATCTCATTCGACATAGAACAAGTGCTTCCAACTATTCTCTTCACAAAATTATGGTCACACTGGACAAAGATAAGGAAAAATAAAACAAATAGCCATATCAACCTTATAAATCCAGCTGTCACAGCTAAAACAAGTAAAACAAAGTTGCAGGCAGGCCAAGAAAAGTTCACACAGAGCAAGCTTAACAGCTTCCAGCATGAGGCCTTGTAAACCCAGTACAGGGTTGAGCCATTACTTGGTTTAAGTGCTTCACATCATTCATGTAAAACACAAAACTATTATATTTGCTAAATTACTATGATAAGGTGTAGAGCCAAGCTGAGGACTCGTGCAGCTAGAGAGACCTGTCCAACAGGCACCATGGTGGGGAGCATATTTCTTCCCTCCTCACCCTCTGGGTCTGGCGGAGCGAGCCATACGTACATGGAGCTTGAAGGTACAACCACTGCGGAGTGAGGTTCTTCTGGCAGCTCCCTGGGCTTGCCTCAGAGTTTGTGGTGTTTGCACCGCTCCAGCTCTTAAGTCGTAGGTGGAGTCACAGCAGGCAAAAGTCCCGTGCTGAGGGAATGACAGGGCTCTACAGAAAAGTGTAAAACAATAAGCTAAATACCTGTTACAGTTACCTGCGTTTAAAAAAAAAAAAATTTGATTGGAGTCATAGGGTCATAGCATTAAACAGATCTAATGCATACACAAGCTGTGTTATTTCAACAATAAGTATACCCCTAAAACTAGTTCAGGGTATACTGTTCTGCTTAAAGTCTGCATTTCTTAAGTCGGGGACAGACAGTTACACAACTGTTCTTTACACGTAGCTGATTCAGCCAGTCTGAATCTGAAACAAAGGCATCTTCTGGTTCCCTCTGGTATTGAAATGGGTTTGGCTTCTTTTGCAACAGTTGTGGTCAATCACTCCATTATTGTCCCCTAAGCCTCAAGGACACGGAACCTCTCCTTAACTCCTCAGAGCATGCCTGCCCTGCCTGGGTGCGGTGGGGAGCAAAGTGGTCCTTGAACTGGTCACAGCCCCATGACTGCAGCAGGAACTGAGAGCCTGTTTGGAGCCCACCAGATACTAGCAACTCTCCTGAAGCTCGCTGTCCTGATGAACACGAGGATATACAACCTGGACAGCCAGGCCACTGCTGGGGACATACAGCTGCTTCTTTATGAGTCGCACCAAGCAGCTCCTCCATGAGCTTATCAGCTTTGCCCAGTCATCATGCAGCATGAATGCTTACAACCGCATGAGGCTGCCATGTTCTTGGCAAGCATGAAGGAAGTCCCTTGGCCTCCCTGAGCCTGGCAGCTGCCACTGTAGTGGCCACAGCTCCAGCACCAGCCCCAAGTCCATCCTGGACCGGTAGCCCTCAGGTCCCTGGGCACAAGGAGCTTCCCAGCACTTCACACACCATCACCCATGAGGTCCCTGCAGCATCATGGTCTCCCCAGCAGCTGTGGGGAGACTCTGATAGTGGAACGTGTCCTGCATGTCCATGTGTTCAGCTGGAGCCCTGGCAAAGCCAGTAGGGTCTCCTCCGCACACTCCTGTTGAAGGAGACCAGCCGGAGCTGCTCTAGCTGCTCCCCCACTGCCCCTGGAAGGAGATGGAGCCATGGGGGAGGCCAAGGGAGGACATGGCTGGTTGCTGTGCCGGGGGCTGCAGCCAAACCTGCTCTGCTCCCAGCACGAGCAGGCAGTGCTCGCCTGGACTCCCCAGCTGCTCAGGAGGAGGAGGGCAAGCAGCTCCAAGGCTTGTTCCCACCATGGCAAGAGGTAGCTGTGACTCCAGCACTGGGAGGGCGTGTGGGATCAAAGCCATAGTGCCAGCGACATGGTCAGAAACCAGAGACAGGAGCAGGCAGAGGAGCCAAAGACAAGGGCAGAGGAGGAGATCAGGATACTGGCAAGTCACAAAGAGGCTTTGAACGTTGTGAGAGAGGCCAGCAAGTCCCAATGCTGCAGAAGGACTACAGCAAGAGCACCTGAAGAACGAAGACAGAAACTACTAATCTGGAAGAAACAGTGCCCAAAACAAGGCTAGAATGTGGGAGTGAGGGAATACACTGATGGGTATTGGGCACTCAGGGCACGGGGTCAAGGACAGAAGACATAGAGAGGCCCATGTGCAGGAAAGAGTGAAGGAGCACCCATTGCCTTGTTTCCCCAGACAGTGCGGGGTCTGTGTCTTGCACCCCAAAAACTTCTTTCTCATGTGCTCCTCAAAATGTCTGTGGATAGGAATTGGCTGAACTAGATGTCTGCAGGGTGCAGCTCAACTCTACCCTTATCTGTCCAGTCAGGACTTCCTCTCTCTCTCTATATATATATTTAATGCAACTTGGTCCTGAAGTCCAAACAAAATCTTAGGGAAAGATGGGAAAGGGATGTGTTTCTTAAATGTGAAATAATTATTTTCTGTTTCTTCTGGGCATGCCTACACAGTTATGGTAGTGAAGTCCTGGGCACGGAGCAGAAGCTTAACACTTTCACCACCTGTTCTCAATGTTTTGCTGTAAGATGACCACGAGATGGAGAGTAACCTGAGCAGACTGCTGAGGATGCTTGCAGCATGCAAACCTGAACAGCTGAGAGGCAGTTTAGGAAGCTGCTCCTGGACATTTCTCAGCTGTTGGTGAGTGAGCCACAGAGCTGGGAGGGCTTGCCATCAACCTGGTCTGAACCATGGTCTGGCAGCTGGGATAGTGAGGAATGGGCAGGGGCAGCTTCATGAGCTGTCTCGCTCCACTAATCTCTGGGAACACATCTGTTTGTGCAAGTCCCTGGGTTATGCAGCATGGTCTTGCTGCAGACCAAGCCTAACACAAGGAGCACATCCAGACAGTTACTTGCCTACAATCATTTGGTTACACTCAGTATGTTTCTTAACCCTGTGCAGGCAGTTGAAGAGCAGTGGAAACCTGGAGGACATCTCACCATGTTGGGTAATATCGAGCACTTATTACACAGGTGGCTGTGTATTTGCCCACAACTTTAAAAGGCTTTCACATTCTCAGTAAACACACAAAAGATCAATAAATGCACGAAGGTTAAGGTAGGGTTTGGTTTGCAAACGCTGCTGCTGGCCCTCTGCCAGTCTAAGCAGGTGAATGGATATGTTCACCCAGSGCGCAGTCTCTTGCAGGCTTGCATATCCGGGACTGTGAGACAAAAACCCAGACCAAACGAGTTTCACAACACTGACCTTATGTACCTTGGTAATCAGGTACACCACCAGTATCAGGTCTGATAGGAAATTTCTACTGTGGGAAAGGCACTCGACACAGCTGTGGGAGCAGCTTCTTCTCCCAGCCCCCTAAGTCCACTGTGGCTGTGGTTCATTGGAGTGCACAGGACTAAAACCCGCACTTACAGCAGGGCAGGTGTCCAAAACAGCTGTCAGTGACAGTGCAGTGCTAGTTGCCTCATTTCCATTAATGCTGCAGTGTTCATGAGATGCCCTGGCTATCTCAGCATGGGGCGATGGGCAGGCAGACGCAGAAGAGGACTTTGAATGCTTTTTACCATTGAAGCTTTAATACCAAGTTGAGACTTACACATTTGTCCAACACATGACTTCCCCACAAGAAGTGGGTCCAAGAGATACGGACTTCCTGGGTCTTCTAGCAGGTGACCACCACCTCCTCTCACTCTTTGAAGCTCTGTTCACCAGCTGCTAATTCTGTAAAAGGATGAGGGAAGGATCCAGATGCCCAGCGTGGCTGCTGGCCATTGCCATCTGGAGGTGTGCAAATGCATGTGTTCAATGTGTGCTGCTCCTTCTGGGCACAGTAACGCTGTGGCCCGTAGTTGAGCAGGGGCTGCTGAGAAGGTAGCTGTGGTAGAGGTTGTTCCAGGATCAGTCAGTGAAACACACTGGACAGGCAAGGGCAGGAATTACTGGGATAAGGAACCATGCGTGTGTAACCACATGTATACGCAGTGCTATCTGGAYAGGTGTAGGTATGTGGGTGTACCTGTGTGTAAATATACATGTACACACACAGAGRCACGGTCAGGTTAGTAAAGTGCTGTGTGTGCACAAAGAAAAACTGTTCAAGGAATGGTGAAGAATAGGCCTTAATGCTGTGCCTCCTTGCCCGGCAGCTGAGTTGGGCTGTCGTGAACTTGGGTGCAGGAAGGTAGAGACAGTGTTAATGTCCGTGCGTAGACTGAAACGTGTGGCACGGCGTCTGAAATGTGCTGAGGGTTGGGATTTCTCTTCCTTTTGGACTTGGTGCGTTGCCCAGGGTGATTTCCCCTAGAAAAGGGAAAYGGTGAGGRGAGAGGGGCTGCTTCTGCAGAGAGCAGCACAGACTAACTTTACGTGGAGTCCTGCATAGCGGTACTGCAGTTGCAGGCAGCTGCCTGGTGCTGCCGCCATTTGGAGGGAGCACGGCGCAGGTACGCGAGCGGCAGTTGCTTGCCTTCGTGTGCTCGGGGGTGAGGGGCTCTCCTGTTGTGTCTTGAGCTAGAGAGGCTTGAGGAGAGTGAGGTTGCCTTCTCCCGAACCACTGCCTCTGCTCGTGTTGCACATTAGTTGCTGGGGGGGTGAAGATGAGGTGTTTCAAGCACACGAGCGTGCTCAGTGTTAGGACTTGATCCTGCGTGCAGCACGTGCTTTGAGCGCAGGGTTGGTCCTGGGTTGTGCGAGAGCTCCGTCCGGCTTCGGTCCACGATCGTGGCGGGGAGGTTTCTCTGGGGAGACTGCGTCTGCGGCGAGTGAGCGTCTGCAAGCAGAACGCCTGCCCAGGAGCGCAGCGCCTGCCCGGCAGCACTTGTGCCTGGAACTTCCTGGTGTTTCATGAGCGTAGCTGGCTGGCCCTGGAGAAGCCCTGAGTGTGCGCAGGCCTGGGAGCTGAAGGGGTGGGAGGGCTTTAGGTAGCTCTGGCACCTGCTTTGAAACCGCCTCCTGCGCTGCCCAGCCTTCCTGGGCAGGAGCCCTTGCTGGCAGGTTTCTGCCACCATTTTGTGGGAGGGAGCTGCCGTTTTTTAAAGTGTTGCAACCCCTGCTTCCTTTGTACCAGGAAGTGTTCAGATAAAAATATATACATTTATATACAATGCATACAATATGTACATAGTTAGAAATATATGTATAAAGGAATGTATTAATATGCATTTTTGTTTATACATAGATACATTAATTATATATATATTTATAGAGGTATATAAATTAAATATTTATAACTGTAAAAGCATAGTTATAAAGTGGATAAACCAATCTTTATTAAGAGCTAATGGAATGAAAAATTAAGTGTGAATAAAACGTAATTAAACAAAAGCAAAAGGCAGGTTTGGGCCCTCCAATTTGCATGGCTGCAGAAAAAGCATTGACCTGTCAGGGGGGCACCTAAGAGGTGGCATGGAGAAGTTGGGACGTGCTCAAGGGCTGTGAACCTCTCCGAGATGGCCACCAAACAGGCCTTGGCACAAACCCTGTTATGTGCCAAGAGAGCTGTCCTGTGAGCCAGACTGAGAGGCCTCCATGCCCAGGCAGAGCCCAATGGGATGGTCATGTGGTACGTATCACTGGGTCAGACTTTGGGCATTGCATGGCCCTACTAGACATGGACAACACAGTCTGCAAAAATGGAAAGTCAGAGCAAAATTCCAGTGTCAGAAGAACATGTGCGTGCGGACAGTGAGGAAAAGACCTGAAGAGGATCCCAAAAAAGACCACATGTACTTCCTTATCCTTAGGCTAATGCCATAGATAAAAGCCAGAAGACCGAGCATGCAATCAAGACTGTCCTGTTAGACGATTACTGCAAGGCTTCAGGGCACAGACCACAGCCTTGTGCCCTTAGGGACCAGAGCTCCTGCAGAAAGAGCAAGTGGATAAGTATGAGAGCTGGGCTGTTGCAGAGCTTTTCAGCTCAGACCATGATTATTTTGGGGCCCAGAGGAGCAGGATGGTGGTGATAAAAGGTGGGGCTTTTAGTTTTGAATGACAGGGATGATACTCTGTGTTTTGCTGGGAGTCTCATGGTGCGTATGGCCGTGGGGGATCTGCCAGATGCAGAACTGCTGAGCAGGGCAAAAGGGCTGCCTGGCAGACTAGCATGGTCTGTACACAGGAGGGTCATGCCAAGCTGCATCCCCTCATCTGAGGATGTGCTACATGGTCATGCACACATCATCTTCCTATCTGGGGGGATTTTTAGGCAAACAACAGTCTAGATATCCCAGGCCTGTTCCCATCCATCCGTTGAAACACATGCTGAAGGAGCGTGTCCTGGGCAGACATTGAGCAGGGCTGGTGAGTGCAGTTGTGCACTGGCGTGGGCTGGTCACAACCTGGGACTGCTCCCGCGTGTTTTGTGCACCTCTGTGAAGCATGGAGAGAGGCAGAAGAGGGGATTTTTGCCCCCCAGGTCATGCTGCATATGTGCTGTGTGCCTGTTTGCATTTAAGCACAAGCAAGGCTACCTGTCCAAGCCCTGACACTGCTGGTATGCTTTTTGCATAGGTGTTGACTGCGCAGCAGGTGCGCTGTCCGATTTCTAAGCAGGAGCTCCTTGGATGGGAGAGCTGTCCCTCAGAAGGAGAGGACTCCCTCCAATGGCTGTATGTTGAGCCAGCCCAG